>JBBPUB010000486.1:546-13772 GCA_038094415.1 Xerocomus alliaceus
AATCAGAGATTGTTAATAAAGAAGTTCAAAAGTTTTTGAGAATCTTTTGTTCAGAAAAACAAGATCAATGGGCAGATTGGCTTGCTGTTGCCCAGTTCTCCATTAATTCGAAACAACATGCTTCTACCAAGAAGACCCCCTTTGAAGTTACACATTCATATCACCCCAGGATGGGTATTGAACCACTTAAGACGGATAAAGCTCCTGCTGCAGTGAGATTTGCTGATGAGATGGCCACCACATTTGATCAAGTATGGCAGAATATGAAAGCAGCACAGGCACATCAGAAGAAGTATGCAGATCAATCTCGCAGTGATTCCCCTGAGTATCACGTGGGCCAACAAGTTTGGCTATCCACTGAAAACCTTAAACTCACCTGAGCTTCAAAGAAACTTTCTGAACGATGGCTCGGTCCATTCATCATTACTAAGATGATGGGAACCAACGCAATAGAATTGAAACTTCCCCGATCCATGAGGATTCATCTAGTTGTCAACATCTCTCGCATTAAACCTTATAAAGAATGCCTAGAAGGTCAGCCGGTTGAATGGCCTGGTCCTGTCAAGGTCACCGAGGATAGAGATAATGAATGGAAAGTAGACTTCATTGTGGACAGCAGATATCGGCAATGCCAACTGGAATATCTGGTACACTGGAAAGGATATGACGAAACTGATAGAACTTGGGAGCCATGCTTCAACCTTACTAATGCCAAAGAGGCTATTTCCGACTTCTATAAACAACACCCTTTGGCTCCACGAGTCCTTACTATTGAACCTGATCAGTTTCTTTTCCTATTTCAGAAACGTCCCGAAAATGTCACCACTGTTGCTCCTCATCGTCTTCCCTTTGATCATTTGGACAATGATCTTTAGCGGGGGGTAGTGTGACGATCCTTGCCGTCTCATATACAGTCTCTGGTAGACTCTTCATCGCAACAGACTTAGCGTATACTTTTTGCTTGATCTTATCTTATCTTTTCATAACTGATCTGATTGTGCTTATCTTCTGCTCTTCTTCCCGATCAGATCTATCTCCATTTGGCTATTATCTAACATGGTCATTACCATGTTCCTTCTAGACTTCTACCGTGTGTAGCCAACACCCTTTTAATCACCAAGTGATTCTTTTCATTTCCATGCTGTGCATGGCTATGGCACAACCCAGTTCATTACCGCTGCTGCAGCTTCTCTTCCATTTGATCTGCCATCTGCAGTATCAAACGTGTTATTCGTTTCCGCTCCCCTCAGCCCTAGAGGCTGTGGTACGCCTTTATCACTATTGAATAGCTACAGCATGGACTCTTACCTTAGTCGCCACCCTACTGCGTAGGCATAGCATTCTACCTAAACAGGTATTAGGGTTAGCAATACATGTACAAATAGTATAGTAGTATATAAACCCCAAGGATGACGCTGGGAAGATCCCCAGTCTAGTCTCTTGGTTTTCTCCAGAACTCGACTACTAAGCCACCCTAACAACCTCAACTCTTTCCTCAACAGAACGAGTTAGTAGTCTCTTTTATTTTTAGCTGATAGTTGTAGTAGAGCCGGTTCAAGTTCCAGAGGGTTCTGCCGTTTCACCAGAGATCATGCTAGAGAGTACTGGAGTATTGGAGTTGGAGTGGTATATGACAGTATTCCCCCCTTAGGCCTGAACCTCTAAAGGCTGTTAGCCTGTAGACAATATGGAGTGGCAGAGCCTGAATTTAATCATGCCCTGATTTATAAGTCCAGTTAGCTCATGGTTGCACCTTAACTTCAAACCAACACCATGTCCAAAAAACAACAACCATACACCAACATCAAGAAGTGGGATGATGTCCGTCTTGCAGAATGTGAGAACAATGACAATGTGTTGTGGAATGCAAAGGCAGTGGAGTGGAGGCAGAGGGCGAAGGCAAGGAAGGAAGAGGAGGCATGGAGGAAGGCAGAGGAGGAGGTGAGGAGAAAGGTGGAGGTGGTGGCAGAGGAGGCATGGAGGGTGGAGCAGGCACAGAAGGTGGCAGAGGAGGCCACAAAAAAAAGGGTAAGTGCTGCCCCCATAGGAACTGACTAGAACTAACCAACCACAGGTAGTGGAGGTAACTACTCAGTAGAGCCAGAGCAAGGGAAAGGTGCAGGCGCAGAGCAGCCCTCCCATATGCCAGAGGTGCAATGAGCACAGGCTTGAGTGTCAGCTCAGGCCAGGCAAGTTAACCTCGTGTGTGGAGTGCTGCGAGGCAAAGGTGAAGTGCGAGTGGCCCAGAGAGAAGAAGCTGGAGTGGCAGAGGAAGAGGGCTGTCATGGAATTGAAGAGGCCAGCGAAGCGGGTGAGAACAAAGGGGAGTAGCACCATAGCCAGGCCTAGTGGCTCAGGGGGTTTGGCTCCAGAGTGGATAAAGGCCCTCCAGGGCATTTTGGAGTCAATCAAGGGACTCCAGGAGGCAGTCTGGTTATAAACAAGATGACAGATCTGCCAAACACAGGTGGTGGAGGAGCTGGTGCAGCTGAAGGCAGAGAAGGTGTATAGGTTGGGCATGGACACAGACATGGGGGTGGAGAGCAGAGCAGAGGAAGAGGTGGCAGCAGAGTTGGTGGAGTTGGGGGCAGAGGAGAAAGAGGTAATGAGGAGGGAGTTCACAGAGGAGGAGTTGGGAAGTGAGTCTGAGTCAGAGGTGTAGTGTAGGTAGAAGGACATCACATGTAACTGTAATGGACATGTTTTGGCCACATGGAGCGAGATCAAACGAAGCGATCAAGTGGAGGAAGGACCAGGCCTATCCAGATACTGCAGATGGAAGTCATTAATGAGTTCAGAGGCATGTCCAAGCTCCATGGCTAGAAGCCAGGAGGTCTCATCTTCAGTACCTTCATAGCCAGACCAGCATACCAAGTATAACAGCTTGCAATTTCTTTGCCTACAGTCAATCTTTGAATTAAGCATTTCCACTATCTCATACTCCAATTCACCTTCAATCTCAACTGGAGGTGGCAGAGCCTGAGTCCGGTCCAGAATTATGTTTGGAACTGAGAGTTCTAATTGGAATATATAAAAGACTGAATGTATGGACTTCATAGTAACTAGGAGTCAGAGTATGAAGGAGTGCATACCAGCTTGGGCGATAATGGTATAAGGTTCTAGGTTTTTCTCCAATAATTTTTTAGAGGGGTGTGTGGATTGGAAGTACTTAGCCTTGACAAAAACCTGGTCACCAACCTTAAAGTCCAGCACCAGAGTTTGCTTGGTGTCAGCGGGACCTTGGTATCATTTCTGAGCAGCAGCAATCTCCTCATAGAGGTAGGAATGAAGAGAGTCAAGGTCGATGGAGTATTCTCATGCTCTGGTGGAGGTGAGGTCTCTCTCTGGATGTACTGTCAAGTTCAGATGGTAGCTCTTGTTGGTGAAGAAGGGAGAAATTCTGGTGGTTGCATTTGGAGCATTGTTGTACATGAACTCTGCTAAGGGAAGGAGTTCAGACCAGTTGTCCTGTTGATAATTGCAATAGACCCAAAGGTACTACTCCAGGGTCTGGTTCATATGCTCTGTTTGACCATCTCCCTCCAGATGGTAACTGGAGGTGAAGTGGAGTCAGATGTCAAGGGCTTTTCTGAGTGAGCAGAAGAAGTGAGAGACAAACTCTGAACCTTGATTGGAGGTAATGTGAGAGGGAACTCCATGCTTTGAAAAGATATGAAGAAGGAAGAGTTTTGTGAGCTTTGGAGATGTCACCTTATCGTCAGTCAGGATGAATATACATTTCTTGGAAAGGTGATTGACAACAACTAGGATGGTGGTGTGTCCAGCAGACGTGGGAAGTTGTTCGATGAAGTTCATGAATATGGAATTCCACAGCTTCTCAGGAATTGAGAGCTGTTTTAGGAGTCCATAGGGCTTATGTCTAGGGACCTTGGCTTGAGTACAGGCTGTGCAAGAAGAGACATACTCCTTGATGAATGTCCAGATGCCTGGCCAGGTATATTTCTGACAGATTAGCTCCAAAGTGTGATTTTGTCTAAAATGTCTAGATAGCAGATGATTGTGCCTATACTGGAGCACACAGAGTTGGAGGTTATCAGCATCCAGAATATAGATACAATTATCCAAATGGAGGAAGCCATTGGAGTTGATGGACCAGTGCGAATTGGGGTTGGAGTCAGAGAGATGGATGGCAGTGATGGGATTGAAGGGGAGGGCAGAGAGAATATCGCTGTGAAGTGACTCAATGTTGAAGAGGGTGCTGGCCCAGAGAACCAGAGCTACAAGATAAGTGGCCCATAAGAACGCAGCAAGCTGTTCCTGAGTAAAAATGGGGTAGAAGTTGTGGGGATTAATGCGAGTGTAGTCCCTATCCCTCTCTTTGGGGTAGATGTTCCAGCATCTAGTAAGGGCATCAGGCTTGGCTTTGAGGCGTCCAGGGCAGAAATGAACGATCAGATTGAACTGGAAAAGGAACTCTGACCACTGGGCCTGCCGGTGAGTCAGAAGCTTGGTAGTGGTGAAATACTTCAGATTTTTGTGATCAGTGACAACATCAACTGAAGTTCCAGAATCTTTAAGGTAGTGGCACCAAGTCCAGAATGTCTCATGGATGACAAGTAGCTCCTTGTCATGGGTGTCATAATTGAGCTCTGGAGAATGGAGCATCTGAGAGTAGTAAGTGACTGGCCGGATTTCCTTGTCCATACAATGGATAGAGAGGATACCAGCAATAGTGTAGTTGGAGGCATCAGTTTCTACTATGATTGGAGTGTCTGGAACCCAGTGGGTAAGTATCAGAGCTGAGGTAAAGGCATCCTTAAGCACCTGGAAGGTGGAACAACAGTCTGTGGAGAAGTTCCATGAAGTACCCTTTCATGTAAGTCGGGTCAGGGGAACAATGATATTGGAGTAGTTATGAATGAAATGCCTGTAGAAATTCGCAAAACCCAAGAAGAACTGGATGTCCTTGACTTTCTGAGGCTCAGGCCAATCTAAGATTGCTTTAACCTTTTCCAGAGACATGGTAAGTCTGGAGGGAGAGAGTTGGTATTCAAGATAATTGGTGGAGTTGATGTGGAATTCACACTTATCTGGGTGGACATAAAGTCTGTGTTTGCTGAGTTGACAGAGTACTTCCCAAACATGCTCCTTGTAGGAGGCCTTGTCTGCAGAGTAGATGAGGATGTTGTTGAGATAGACTATAATGCAAACATCTAATAGATTAGTGAAGATGGTGTTGACAAACCACTAGAAAGCTGCTGAAGCATTGGTGAGACCAAATGTTACAGTTTTGCTCCTTCATCGTTGTGTCTTCCTTCTCAGCATTACTATTCCACAGTATCAACCACCGTTCTTCTTTACGTACATAGAACATTACTTCATCCTGGTGGTGACTCCACGTTCCACAGCCTTTATCACTTTGTAATCCTTTACCGTTATCTTGGGACACTTATCTCTCCGCAGTCGCTTCTCTCACAGCAGCTTAGTCTCCCCACCTTCCATGGCATTCCATATATTTCTTTTATCTATCTTTATATTCTGTGCCCTGTATTGTAGTCTACATTCTTGGTCTATGCAATCTACGTAACCTTGAGTCCACTGCAGTCATTGCACCGTGTCCTCATCGCCTTCAACATCCTCTCTGCACCAGTGACCTAGTCAACTCTACATTCCCCTCATACCCCTTGCCTCCAAGTAACGGACTCAGGCTACTCGCATAACAAAAGACCAAGAATCTCCCTATGTCCCTCTTATCTAAGAGTTGGACACACCCCACTGAGTCACCATAGCCCACAGACCCTCCCATCAAATCTCTAGATCTTTCAGCGCACACTCTGACTCTGAGTCGGAGTCCACACCCCCAGCATCCCCAGCCATTAGACCTAGGCAATTCCCTGGCGTATCCTCGACCACCCCCACTGGAACCCCGCTGTACCCAGGCTCTAGTACCCCTCTAGCACCTTTGCGCCCATCAACCCCACTATTCCCCACTCGTACTCCATCCCCAGTCACCCCCATGTCTACCCACAGCACTGAACTCAAAGCTGCTCTCCCTGCTGACTTCTCTGGCGAACAAGATGACGCCACCCAATGGATTAAGGCCATGAAGGCCTATTTCTCCATTAACGCAGCTCTTTACAATAGCAACGAGACCAAGATCATGACCACCTTGAACAAGCTCAGCAAGGGACAAGCCATCCCTTTTTCTGAGCTATGGTATGATAAACTCACAGATCCCAACACTGCTGCCAGCGAAAAGACCTTCAATAAGTTTGTAGAGAACTTCGAGGGAATGTTCTTCCCCTTTGATACCAAAGCCACTGCCCGCCTTGCCCTGTCCAAACTTGTCCAGAAATCTTTCTGTAAGCCTAGCGGAGAGATTGACAATGGATTCTAGAAGTACATCACAGAATTCCAGAACTTAGCCACCCGAGCAGGGATCACTGATCATGCCATGCTCAACGACGCTTTCTCTTTGGGCATTGACCAGCGGATTGCCATCATGGTCCTCTCTATGGACAAAGTCCCCACTAAGATTGGAGATTGGCTGGACAAGGCCAAAGTTTTCCACACACAGATCGCCCACATTGAAGCCTTAAAGAAGGGAAAGTCTACCCCTTCCCTCTCTAGAACCCCCAGAGATCCCAATGCCATGGATGTCGACGCCGTTCGACTCACAAAGTTAACCCCTCAGGAAAGGGCCAAATGCATCAGAGAAGGACGTTGTTTCTGATGCCACCACACGGGCCACAACGCCACCCAGTGTCGCTCCTACCCTCATAGCCCCCCTAGTCAAACCATCGCAACCACTCCCACCGCTATATCACCTGCTGCTTCCAGCTCCACCCTCACAGCCCCCACCCCCCCACATGCACCCACTCTCTCCGCGCTACAGACGTTTGTTCATCATCTCCAAACCAAGGGAAAGAATGAGGACAAGATCCTTCAGGTTCTCCAAGCATGCTATGAAGATTCCCCTGATGAACAACTCCCCACAATGTCTTTTTAGAAGGAGAGGGTGTGCCAACGTCTCCCTCCCATGTAATAGTAGGACTGCCTAGTTATCGCACAATCAGAATCCCCATTCGTCTCAAAGTGCAGTCCGAAATCGTTGATACCATTGCTCTCATTGACAGTGGAGCCACAGGAAATTTCATAGACAAATCTCTAGTTCCTCTCCTGAAATGAGGAGTGCAAGCCCTCTCAGAACCAATCCTTGCCTGGAACGTCGATGGAACTGAAAACCACCATGAAACCATTAAAACAAAGCTCAAGGCGGAGCTCAGCCATCAGGACTTTACTGACAATGTCGAGCTGCTCATTCTGGGACTCGGCAAGAAGCAGGTGATCCTTGGGATGCCTTGGCTGCGGAAGTGGAACCCCCAGGTTGACTGGAGGACGAAGTCCCTTCTGCTTCCACAGGATCACCTCGAAGAGAGTCTCAACAAAATCACCATCTCCACCTAGCTCACTCAGGACAACCTCCTCCAGACCACCGCCTTACCTGCTTGGTGTAAGGAATATGAGGACGTATTCTCTGAAACCACATTCAACGTGTTACCTCCCCATCGCCCATATGATCACACCATCGATCTAAAACCCTTGTTTCTCCCAAAGATCGCCAAAGTATACCCACTGAACCCCAAGGAAAAGGTCACTTGTAAAACCTTCATTGACGAAAATCTCAAGACTGGCCGAATCCTCCCCTCAAAATCCCCCCAAGCTTCCCCATTCTTCTTTGTTCCCAAGAAGGATGGCACGTTACGTCCATGCCAGGATTACCGATACCTCAACTCACATATGATCTGCAATGCCTATCCCTTACCCCTCATATCTGATCTAGTTGACGACATGAAAGAATCTACCCTCTTCACTAAGCTGGACATAAGGTGGGGATATAACAACATACGCATCTGGGAGAAGGACCAATGGAAAGCAGCGTTTATCACTTCTTTGGGACTTTATGAACCGACGGTCATGTTCTTTGGGTTCTGTAACACTCCACCTACATTTCAGGCGTTCATGAATCACATTTTCGCAGATCTTTTAGCTGAAGGTTGGCTTAAGATCTACATGGACGACATAGGCATCCACACGAAGAACAATCTGGAGATTCATCACCAACGTACCAAAAAGGTTTTCGAACGACTTAGGGAGCACAAACTTTCCTTGAAACTGTCGAAATGCTCATTCGATACCCCCACCATGGAATACCTAGGGATGATCATCGGACAAGGAAAGCTTCAGATGGACCCAGTCAAACTCAATGCCATAAAGGAATGGCAACCCCCATCCTTGGTCAAAGGAATCTGCAGTTTCCTTGGGTTTGCCAATTTCTATCGAAAGTTCATCCCCAACTTTTCCAACATTGTAACCCCCCTCACTCTCCTTACCAGAAAGGACAAACCCTGGAAATGGACTCCCCAACAACAGAATGCCTTCGAGATCCTCAAAGAAGCCTTCATCTCTGCGCCGGTACTACAACTCCCCAACCCTAGTAAACCCTTTTCTGTAATGACAGACGCCTCCCTACTCGCAGCTGGAGCCGTTTTGCTCCAAAAGGATGTAAACGGAGACAATCACCTGTGCGCCTACTTTTCCAAAACATTCTCCTCTGCAGAACGAAACTATGACATCTATGACAGAGAGCTACTTGCTGTCATCCTGGCTTTGGAGGAATGGAAGCAGTATCTTTCCGGTTCCTCCCATCCTGTCACCATCATCACTGATCACAAAAACCTATCATACATTTGTGATCCCAGAAAACTCTCTCAACGTCAAGTATGTTGGTCGTTATTTTTACAGGATTTTGATTTGGTTTGGCTGGTTACCCCAGGAACCAAGATGGGTCCAGCAGATGCTCTATCCCAGCGATCCTCCCTAGATACCTCTACAGACAACATCGACTCTTCCATAGTTCGAGAACCCACCATCATCCAAGCACTTGACACTGCCCTGTTACACAAAATCAAATCCTCCTCTGTCAACAACCCCCTCGTCCTTAAGGCACTTAAAGCAACACAATTGGGCTCCCCATTGTTTCCCAGATCGGTTGTATCGGACTGGAAGTTCGACAATGGCCACCTTTTTTACAGAGACAGATTATACGTTCCCCCAGAGCACAGGTCTTCCCTACTCCATATGTTCCACACTGCACCAACCACAGGACATGTGGGGCAGTTTCACACCAAGACCCTACTCGAACGAGACTTTTGGTGGCCTGGCCTAGCCACTTTTGTTAAGAACTTTGTCAATGGGTGCCCCACTTGCCAAACATCTAAAACCAACACCCATCCCAAGGTCCCACCGCTATCCCCAATCCCCTCCATCGTCACCCTCCCATTTAAGCAACTATCTGTCGATCTCATCACAGATTTGCCTCATTCTGAAGGATTCGACTCCATCATGGTCATGGTCGACCATGGGCTTACAAAGGGGGTAATTCTCATCCCTTGTCACAAAACCATTGACGCTCTGGGAGTTGCCCACCTGTTCCATGATCATGTGTTCAAGCGGTTCGAAATACAGGACTCCATCATCTCAGATCAGGGACCACAATTTGCCTCTGCTCTTGCACAAGAGCTAGCCATAATGCTCCACTATGACATCAAACTATCCACAGCGTATCACCCTCAGACAGATGGTCAGACCAAGAGGACCAATCAGGAACTTGAAACTTACCTTAGGATCTTCTGCGGGAACAACCCCTATGAATGGGCCAAATTCCTTACTATCGCTGAGTTCCAGCACAATTCCTGTCCTCACTCGTCCACTCAGAAATCCCCATTCAGCCTCTTGATGGGATACGAGCCCAGAGTGTTTCCCTCCCTCTGTAAAACCTTTATCCCTGCACTTTCGTCCAGGATGGACACCCTTGCCAAAGCCAGAGATGAAGCCCTAGCAGTCCATAGTTCTGCATGCCTAGCAATGAAACGACATCAAACAATTAAGTTCACCCCCTGGAAGGTCGGAGATCGAGTATGGCTGGAAGCCACCCATCTCTGCATCCCATTCCCATCCAGGAAGTTTGCTCCCAAACAAGTGGGACCATTCGAAATTACCCAAGTCCTCTCTCCGCTGGTTTATCACCTCAAACTCCCCAAGTTGTGGAAAGTCCACAATACGTTCCATGCCTCCCTTTTATCTCCATTTAAACAGACCCCTGCTTACGGCACACCGTTCCTAGAACCCCCACCTGAGACCATTGACAATGAAGAGGAATATGAAGTCAAAGCCATTTTAGCTCACAAGGGGACTTCCGATCGTTATCATTACTTCATCAAATGGAAAGGCTACGCTCCATCAGAAAATACCTGGGAACCTGAAAGTAATCTCCGTCACACTGCCTCTATTCTGACAGATTATAAACGCCACCATCTACTGCGGTAACCAGGAGGCCTCATGGAATACCTTGACATCCAGCTGATTATTTCCATCCTCCTCTGCCTCATTCTCATTGCCACAGTTGCGATCACCATATATTGGGCAGCCACATTCCCTCATCATCATTAGATGCCCATCAACCCCATCATTCTAGTTGCCCTCAAACATGCTTTCTCCGTCTTTGTCCACCTCCTCGTTGTGGTCTGGATATGCATGACTCAGATCCTCGCGAGTGCAGCCTGGATTCTTGCCCACCTCCGCCGTCTTCATCCTCTACAGTGCCATCCTCACAGACCCCCAGCTCCTCCATGCCGTCGAGGTCCTCCCTTTATACCAAGATGATGAAATTACCCAGGAGCTAGTCCGACTATTCCATGAGGCAGCTCGTGTGCAATATTATCATCACCGTTGTATTCCATCTGACACTCCCCCTATGGCAGGAATTCCATTACATTTAGCTATTAACAAAATCCCTGAAAGGATTCTTTCTGTACTTCGTCTTTTTGGCTTTGACACGTACATTTCAATGATCCCTCCAGCACTTATTTTTCCTACTTTCCGCCGTATTTTTCTCTCTCTCTCGCTGCAAGAACGTGACCACTACCTGGAGTCTATCTCTTCCATATCAAACACTGCACCTGTTTCTTCTACTTCACCTTCGCCTCCTACCACTACTGCTCCTTCTTCTCCAGTCCCACTCCATGTCGCTCTCGCAGAACGCCTCTCCTCACCCCCTCCTCCATCATCCCCCATCGCAACCTCTATATCCTTGGTGTTCCTGGACTCCGAAGGACCATTGGGGATCACCACCTATGAGCTTGACCAAGGAGTCATTGTAGCAAACAGGGAGTTCCTACTCACCCTCCCTAATGGCCAATGGGTATTATCTTCTCCCCATTGGGTACTCCAACCTGCTACCAGACCTCTACCCGCCTCCACCACTACTACTTGCTTTCATTGCGGAGGTAGGGGTCATTATCAAGCAGACTGTCCCCAGTACAGATGCCCTACCTGTAACCAACTCACTCCTGGTCACAACATTCACGATTGTCTTCGCACCCAATGCTCCTTTTGCTTACAATGGGGGCATGGTCCTCGCTTCTGCCCTCAGAGAGTTTGTGCCACATGTGACACTCCTGGACACATCCAAGACGACTGTCCTTTTGAGCATTATACCTTACCTCAGGCATCCGCTATCTTTGGAGGATCCACTCAGAGCTAGAGTATTGGAAGTGGGACTTCCAGTATACGAAGGGGGTATTGTTACAGTTTTGCTCCTTCATCGTTGCGTCTTCCTCCTCAGCATTACTATTCCACAGCATCAACCACCGTTCTTCTTTATGTACGTAGAACGTTACTTCATCCTGGTGGTGACTCCATGTTCCATAGCCTTTATCGCTTTGTAATCCTTTACCATTATCTTGGGACGCTTATTTCTCTGCAGTCACTTCTCTCACAGCAGCTTAGTCTCCCCACCTTCCATAGCATTCCATATGTTTCTTTTATCTACCTTTATATTCTGCGCCCTGTATTGTAGTCTACATTCTTGGTCTATGCAATCTACGTAACCTTGAGTCCACTGCAGTCATTGCACCGTGCCCTCATCGCCTTCAACATCCCCTCTGCACCAGTGACCTAGTCAACTCTACATTTCCCTCGTACCCCTTGCCTCCAAGTAACGGACTCGGGCTACTCACATAACACCAAACGGCATGACTAGCCACTCATATGAGCCATATCAGGTCCAGAATGAAGTCTTCCATTCATCTCCCTTAGCAATGTGAACCAGGTAGTATGCATGCTGAAGGTTGATTTTGGTATAGATCTTAGCTCAGCTCGGAGCATCTAGAAGGTTGGAGATGTGGGGAAGGGGATAGCAGTCTTTTTTCATGATCTTGTTAAGTCCTCGAAAGTCGATACAAAGGTGGAGGGAACTGTCCTTCTTGCAGACAAAGGGAACTGGAGCGGCATGGATGGAAGAGGAGGGATGAATGAATCCATTAGCTAGGTGTTCATTGAGGAATGTCTGGAGTGACTCAAGCTCAGAGGCAGAGAGGGAGTACATGGTGCCTAATGGAGGAGATGTGCCTTCTTCCAGGTTGATTTTAAGATTGTGTTTGTGGTGTGGAGCAAGCTTAGAAGCCTTGCTTTTGCTAAAGACATCCATGAAGTCATGGTAGTCCAAAGGGACTTCAGGGGGGTTAATAGAACTGGAGTTGTGGAAGATGCACGGAGTTGGATATCCTTAGGGCAGAGTTGTAGGCTAAACTGTAAGGAGCCCTAAAGGTGACAGACCAATGCAAAGGCAGGTGCATTGATTAGCACAATGGGCAGAGCCTTGCGATCATGGGAACGCAGTGGATCAGGGGGTGTGGGGTCAGCCAGAGAAGGTAAGTCTGGAGGCTGTGGGGTAGAGCTTGGAGTTGCTGGCAAAGTCTGTCCAGATGGGCAAAATGAGATACTGCTCAAAACCAAGTCAAACAATGGATTGTAGTGGGTGAGCCAGTTGTGTCCTAGCACAAGGGAATAGAATCCATCCAGCAGAGTGACATAGAACATTGTCAGAGTGATGTCACCAGTTTCAAAACAGATAGAGAGGTCAACAGCATGAGTAATGGTGGAGTTGGATGTTCCATTGAAGAGCCAGAGTTCAAGCAGAGGAATGGAGTATGGAGAAAGTCTGTGATCATTAATGAATGAGATATCTATGAAACAATCAGAAGATCCAGAGTCTACAAGTGCAGGGAAGGTTGGGATGTCATAGAAAAGGACTGAGATGGTAGGCATAAGGGAGCAGGGATCTAAAAGAGTGGATGCATTGAGTCAGACCTCCTTAGGTGCATGGACAGAGTCAATGCAACCTCAAGTCCATGCAGAGTCTA
>JBBPUB010000488.1:0-13758 GCA_038094415.1 Xerocomus alliaceus
CTATCCAATAGCGATAAAGGCGTACCACAGCCTCTAGGGCTGAGGGGAGCGGAAATGAATAACACGTTTGATACTGCGGGTGGCAGATCAAATGGAAGAGAAGCCGCAGCAGCGGTAATGAACTGGGTTGTGTCATAGCCATGCACAGCACGGAAATGAAAAGAATCACGCGGTGATTAAAAGGGTGTTGGCTACACGCGGTAGAAGTCTAGAAGAAACACGGTAATGACTGTGTCAAGAAATAGCCAAATGGAGATAGATCTGATCGGGAAGAAGAGCAGAAGATAAGCACGATCAGATTAGTCATGAAATGATAAGATAAGATCAAGCAAAAAGTATACGCTAAGTCCATTGCGATGAAGAGTCTACCAGAGACCGTATACGAGACAGCAAGGATCGTCACACAACCCAGAAATAGATTGGACTACTGGAAAGGTTAGATTGATGAAATGTCCCCAGCATTGTTGAAATCTCCAACAAGGTGATTTCATCCCAAGCAAGTTTTTACACATGCTATAAAAAGAGCAGCTAGACCAATTGTACCAGGTGTATCATTGGATTCATTGACAAGAATGACTAAAAGATAAAGAGCAAATCCTAGAGAGAGTACAACCTAAATAAACACCTCCAGAACAATTAGTTCCTAAAGAATACCATGATTATCTCATAGTGTTTTCCAAAAAGGATTCAGAAAGAATGCCATCATGAAAACCCTAGGATCACGCAATCGAGTTATAGGATAACTTTAAGCCAAAGAAAGGAAGAATTATTCCCCTATTAGTGGACAAACAGGAAGAAGTCACTGCTTTTCTAGATGAACAATTGCAGAAAGGCTATATTTGTCCCTTGAAGTCACTCCAAACATCACCAGTCTTTTTTATTCCTAAAAAGAATAGTGGGAAAAGAATGGTGCAAGATTACCAATATCTAAACAAGCATACCATCAAGAATAATTACCCATTACCCCTTATATTGCAATTGGTTGATAAACTCAAAGATGCTAAATTATTTACCAAAATGGATTTACAATGGGGATACAATAATGTTCAAATCAAAGAGGGAGATGAATGGAAAGCTGCCTTCATGTGCTTCAGGGAAGCATATGAACCACTTGTAATGTATTTTGGACTTTGCAACTCCCTGGCTACATTTCAAGCAATGATGAATGAGATATTTGCAGACATGGATGACATTGTTGTTGTTTACATAGACAATCTTCTCATTTTCATGAGAACTGAAAATCAAGAAGAACATGACAGAATTGTGAAAAAAGTTCTTTGGAGATTAAAAAAAAATGATCTCTTTGTGAAAGCCACTAAGTGCTGCTTCTATGTCACAGAAGTAGACTTCTTAGGTATAATTATGGGAAAGAATGGCATCTCTATGGACCCAAAGAAGATAGAAGCAATTACTCAATGGCCCATTCCCAGTAATCTTAAAGGAGTAAGAAGTTTTCTGGGATTAGCCAACTTCTATTGGTGATTCATTTCAAATTTCTCTCAAGTGGTGAGACCACTTAATGATCTGCTAAAGAAGGAAACTCCCTTTAAATGAGGAAAACCACAACAGAAAGCATTTGACATGCTCAAAACTGCATTTGTAACTGCCCCTGTACTAGCCTATTCTGATATAGACTGTGAATTTCACTTAGAAGCAGATGCATTGGATTATGCCCTAGGAGCAGTGCTCTCCATCAAGAAAGAAGACAAATGGCATCCTGTTGCTTATGCATTGCATAGCATGCAACCAGCCAAGCAAAACTACCCTATCTCCAACAAAGAAATGTTGTCTGTAATCAGAGCATTGGAGAAGTGGAGACATTATCTTGAAGAAGCCAGGCACTCTGTGGAAGTCTGGAATGATCATCAAAATCTCCAATGGTATCAAACCAAACAAGATCTAAATCATAGGCAAGTCTGATGGGCTCAGTATCTGTCCAGATTCAATCTGAGATGGATTTATAAACCTGGAGCTACCATGGGAAAGGTGGATGCCCTCTCTAGAAGAGAAGATCATGCCATTAGAATAGAAAATGATAATAAGGGAGTTTTGGTTATTCCTCCAGAATACATTGAACAAATGAAGTTAGATACTCCCCTCCTCATTTCCAGCAAAGGAGAGAAACTTAATAAAGCCATTTTTAACAAGCTTTGCAAGCTTAATAAAAAAGACACCATCTATCTCAGCCAAAAACATTTCCTAATTGAAGGAAAAGATGGACTATTACATGATTCTCGACATCGCATATTTGTTCCAGATTCTGCCTTGATTAAAATGAACATTCTGAGAATGTTTCATGATTCACCCATTGCAGGACATGCAGGGCATGAAAAGACTTTAGAATTGATCTCTTGATTCTATTGGTGGCTAGGAATTTCCACCTTTGTGTGAGACTATGTTAGTCATTACAAACATTGCCAAAGATTCAAAGGAACCAATCAACCATCAGGGGCTTATTGGTACCTCTACTGGTTCCCAAATCACCTTGGAGTCAGATTTCCACAGATTTCATTATGGATCTGCTAAAATCTAGATCTTTTGATGCGATTCTCATGGTTGTGGATTGATTCTCAAAGGAAGTAGAATTAATTCCCTGCACCAAGCAGTGCAGCACCCTGATATGGCATGACTATTTCTGAATCATCTATGGAAGCATCATGGACTTTCTTCATCCATCATATCAGATAGAGGACCTCAATTTGCAGCACAGGTCATAATGGAAATTAATTGATCTTTGGAGATTGATACTAAACTTAGTATGGCCTTTTATCCTCAAACTGATGGACAATCTGAAATCATCAACAAAGAGGTACAGAAATTCTTATGAATTTTCTGTTCTGAAAAGCAAGATCAGTGGGCAGACTGGCTAGCTGTTGCACAATTCTCTATCAATTCAAAACAACATGCCTCAACAAGAAAAGCACCCTTTAATGTCACCAAATCATACACCCCTAGAATGGGAATGGAACCTCCACAATCAGATAAAGCTCCTGCTGCTGTTAAATTTGCTATGGATATGGCTGCCACCCTAGATCAGGTAAAACAAAATATGAAAGCAGCCCAGGCACATCAGAAGAAATATGCAGATCAATCACAACAGGAGGTGCCAGATTACACCACTGGTCAGCAAGTATGGCTCTCAACCAAGAATCTCCAATTGACACATGCATCAAAGAAGTTGTTAGAAAGATGGCTTAGACCCTTTGAAATAACCAAATTGATGGAAACCAACATAGTAGAATTGAAGCTTCCTTGCTCCATGCATATTCATCTGGTTGTTAATATCTTCCACATTAAAACCTTACAAGGAATGCCTTGAGGGACAGCCTATAGACCGACCTGAACCCATCAAGGTTACAGAAGATAGAGACAATGAATGGGAAGTGGATTTCATTGTGGATAGCAGATATTGGCAATGCTGACTGGAATATCTGGTACACTAAAAAGGATATGATGAAACGGAATGAATGTGGGAGCCATGCTTCAACCTTACTAATGCCAAGGAGGCTATTTCTGAATTCTATCACAAACACCCTTTGGCTCCATGAGCCCTCACCATTGATCCAGAACAGTTCCTTTTCCTTTTCTAGAAATGTCCCAAAAATATCACTGAAGTTGCTCCTCATCACCTTCTCTTTGATCATTTGGACAATGATCTTTAGAAGGGGGGTAGTGTGACTATCCTTGCCATATGAAATGGCAGAACCTGAGGGAACTTGAACTAGCTCTACTACTACTATCAGCTAAAAAGGATAAGAAATACTAACTTGTTCTGTTGAGGAAAGAGTTGCAGTGAGGAGGGCTTAGTAGTTGAGTTCTGGAGAAGACCAAGAGACTAGACTGGGGATTTACCCAGTGTCGTCCTTGGGGTTTATATACTACTATACTATTTGTACATGTTTGTCTAACCCTAATACCTAATTAGGTAGAATGCTATATCTACACAGTAGGGCTATGACTAAGGTAAGAGTCCATGTTGTATCTGTCCAATAGCAATAAAGGCATACCACAGTCTCTAGGGCTGAGGGGAGTGGAAATGAATAACATGTTTGATACTGTGGGTGGCAGATCAGATGGAAGAGAAGCTGCAGCAGCAGTAATGAACTGGGCTGTGCCATAGCCATGCACAGCATGGAAATGAAAAGAATCACATGGTGATTAAAAGGGTGTTGGCTACACACGTTAGAAGTCTAGAAGAACACAGTAATGACTGTGTCAAAGAATAGCCAAATAGAGATAGATCTGATCAGGAAGAAGAGCAGAAGATAAGCACGATCAGATTAGTCATGAAATGATAAGATAAGATCAAGTGAAAAAGTTATATGCTAAGTCCATTATGATGAAGAGTCTACCAGAGACTGTATATGAGACAGCAAGGATCATCACACTACCCCCCACTTAAAGATCATTGTCCAAATGATCAAAGGGAAGATGATGAGTCAGGACTTCAGTGATGTTTTCAGGATGTTTCTGGAATAGAAAAAGGAACTGTTCAGGGTTAATAGTAAGGGCTCACAGAGCTGAAGGGTGATTGTGATAGAAGTTGGATATAGCCTCCTTAGCATTAGTAAGGTTGGAGCACAGCTCCCAAGTTTGTTCCATTTCATTATATCCTTTCCAGTGTACTAGATATTCCAGTCAGCATTGCCAATATCTACTGTCCACAATGAAATCTACTTCCCACTTGTTATCTCTATTTTCTATAACCTTGACAGGACCAGACCATTCAACCAGCTGACCTTTTAGGCATTCCTTGTAAGGTTTAATGCGAGAAATATTGACAACTGGATGGATTCTCATGGATTGGGGAAGCTTTAATTCCACTGCATTGGTTTCCATCATCTTCGTAATGGTGAATGGACTGAGTGTGATGATCCTTGCTGTCTCGTATATGGTCTCGAGTAGACTCTTCATCACAACAGACTTAGTGTATACTTTTTGCTTGATCTTATCTTATCGTTTCATGACTAATCTGATTATGCTTATCTTCTGCTCTTCTTCCCGATCAGATCTATCTCCTTTTGGCTATTTCTTACCATGGTAATCACCATGCCCTTCTACACTTCTAACGCATGTAACCAACACCTTTTAATCATTGCATGATTCTTTTCATTTCCATGCTGTGCATGGCTATGACACAGCCCAGTTCATTACCGATGCTGCAGCTTCTCTTCCATTTGATCTGCCACCCACAGTATCAAATGTGTTATTCATTTCTGTTCCCCTCAGCCCTAGAGGCTGTGGTATGCTGTTATCGCTATTGGCTAGCTACAACATGGACTCTTACCTTAGTCGCATCCCTACTGTGTAGGCATAGCATTCTACCTAATCAGGTATTAGGGTTAGGCAAACATGTACAAATAGATAGTAGTATATAAACCCCAAGGACAATGCTGGGTAGATCCCCAGTCTAGTCTCTTGGTTTTCTCCAGAACTTGACTAAGCCCTCACACCCGCAACTCTTTCCTCAACAGAACGAGTTAGTACTTCTATTCCTTAATAGCTAATAGTTGTAGTAGAGCCGGTTCAAGTTCCCTATGGGTTCTGCTGTTTCACTGAGCCATCATTCTGAGAGCTTCTTTGATGCTCGCATGAGCTTAAGGTTTTCTGTGGATAGCCACACTTGTTGGCCCACACTATACCCAGAGGAATCACTGCAAGATTGATCTGTGTACTTCTTCTGATGTGTTTGTGCTGCTTTCATATTCTGCTGTACTTGATCAAATGTGGTGGCCATTTCATCAGCAAATCTAACAGCAGCAGGTGCTTTATCTGTCTTTGGCAGTTCTATTCCCATTTTGGGGTTATACAAATGTGTGACTTCAAAGGGGGTCTTCTTTATAGAAGCATGTTGCTTGGAATTAATAGAAAACTAGGCAATGGCAAGCCAATCTGCCCATTTATCTTGCTTTTCTGAACAAAAGATTCTCAAAAACTTTTGAACTTCTTTATTTATAATCTTAGACTGGCCATCCATCTGGGGATGGAATGCTGTGCTAAGTTTAGTTTCAATCGATAGGGCTTTGTTAATCTTGGTCATTACTTGCGCAGCGAACTATGGACCGTAATCTAAAACAATAGAAGTGGGAAGTCTGTGATGCTTCCATACATGATTTAAGAATAGATGTGCCATATCCAGGGCACTGCACTGCTTGGTGCAAGGGATAAGTTCTACTTCCTTTGAAAATTGATCAACGACTGTGAGAATGGCATCAAATGATCTTAACTTGGGAAGATCTGTAATGAAATCTGTGGAAATGTGACTCCAGGGGATTTCTGAAATTGGTAGAGGGTTTAAAAGACTGCTTGGGGCCTTATTGGTTCCTTTAAATCATTGACACCTGTCACAGCAGGCAACATATTCTTTTATAAATGTGGACATTCCAGCCCACCAATAGAATCGGAAGATCAACTCCATTGTTTTCTCATATCCTGGGTGTCCAGTGATGGGTGAATCATGATACAATCTGAGAATGTCCATCTTGATCAAGGCAGAATCTGATACATAAATGTGGCCTTGTGGATCATGCAACAGGCTCTCTTCTCCTTCGAGTAAAAAGTATTTCTTACCCAGATGCATGGTATCTTTCTCCATGAGCTTACAAAGCTCGTTGAATATAGATTTATTAAGTCATTCACCTTCATTGGAGATGAGAATTGGAGTGCCTTGCTCCATAGATCCAATCTGCTCCAGCAGAATTACTAATATTCCTTTATTGTCATTCTTAATCCCTATAGCATGATCTTCTCGTCTAGAGAAGGCATCTGCCTTTCCCGTAGTAGCTCCAGGTTTATGAATCCATTTCAGCTGGAATCTAGATAGATATTGTGCCCATCTTGCTTGTCTACAATTGAGATCTTGCCTTGTTTGGTACTATTGGAGATTCTGGTGATCATTCCAGACTTCCATAGGAAATCTAGCTTCTTTGAGATAATGTCTCCATTCTTCCAATGCCCTAATAATGGATAACATCTCTTTATCAGAAATGGGGTAATTTCGTTCAGCTGGTTGCATATTGTGAGAAGTGTATGTGACAGGATGCCATTTGTCATCTTTCTTAATGGAAAGCACTGCTCCTGTGGCATAGTCCAAAGCATCAGCTTCTAATTGGAATTCACAATCTATATCTGGATAAGCCAATACCAGGGCTGTTATGAAGGCAGTTTTAAGCATTTCAAATGCCTTTTGTTGAGCTTCTCTCCATTGAAAAGGTGTTTCCTTTTTCAGGAGATCATTAAGTGGTCTAGCCATTTGTGAGAAGTCGGAAATGAATTGTCAATAGAAGTTAGCTAATCCCAGGAAGCTTCTTACTCCTTTGAGATTAGAGGGAATGGGCCATTGAGTTATAGTCTCAACCTTCTTTGGGTCCATAGAAATACTGTTCTTTCCCATAATCATGCCAAGAAAGTCTACTTCAGTGATACGAAAGCGACATTTGGGGGCTTTCACAAAGAGGTCATTCTCTTTCAATCTTTTGAGGACTTCTAGTACAATGTGATCATGCTCTGCTTGATCTAAGGTTTTGGTGAAGATAAGCAAATTGTCAATATAGACTACCACAACTTCATCCATGTTGGCAAAGATTTCATTCATCATTGCTTGGAAGGTTGCTGGGGAATTGCATAATCCGAAATACATTATGAGGGGTTCATATGCTCCTCTGAAGCATACAAAAGTGGCTTTCCATTCATCCCCTTCTTTGGTGTGTACGTTGTTGTATCCCCATCTGAGATCCATTTTTGTGAACAACTTAGCATCTTTGAGTTTATCAACCAATTGTGAAATGAGAGGTAATGGATAGTTATTTTTGATGGTTCTTTCATTTAGATATCAGTAATCCTGTACCATATGCTTGCCTCCATCCTTCTTTGGAATGAAAAAGACAGGAGACGTTTGTGGCGATTTGGAGGGACAAATATAGCCTTTTTGTAATTGTTTATCCAGAAACACAGTGACTTCTTCCTGTTCATCCACTAATAATGGAATGATTCTTCCTTTCTTTGATTTGAAATCATTCTGCAAATCTACTGCATGATCCCAGGGCTTTCATAAAGGCATTCTTTCTGATTCCTTCTTTGAGAAAACTGTGAGATAATCATGGTATTCTTTTGGTACTAGTTGTTCAGGGGGAGTTTCTTTCAGTTGTACTCTTTCTAAGATTTTATCTGTTTCTTGTCAATGGATCCAATGATATGCTTGGTCTTGCTGCTCTTTTCATAGCATTTGTAAGAACTTGCTTGGGGTGGAATCACCTTGTTGTGAACCTTTCCAGTAGTCCAATCTATTTCTGGGTTGTGGTGCTGTAACCACTCATATCCCAGAATAAATTCAAACTTTCCTAGATCAGTGACCTCAGCTGTTAATTTCTCTTGATGACCTTCATATTCCATAACAAGTTGACAATTATACATTATTTTTCCTGCAGCATTTAGAGTTCCATCAGTGTTGTACATGGGTATGGGATGTCTTAATGGGGTTAAAGGTAGTTGAAGATGCTGTGCAAATGTTTGATCAATAAAGATCACATTTGCGCCAGAGTCTAGGAGGGTGGTGGTTTTGGTAAAGGGAATATTGATTCTCAGGATTATGCGAATCAGGAGAACTATATTCTTCTTGGGATTTAAAGTTCTTAGGAAGTAGAAATTGTCTTCCTTTTCTTTTTCAGATAATAGTTCATCTAGATCTGACTCTGTCAGATTTGGATACATTGTTTATATATCACGTCATTTTTGGGAGATCATTGGAGTTTCTTGTTTCATACTCCTTATCTCTATTACTTCTGGGAAAACTTCCCTGCCATTGGTCATAAGTGAATTAAGCACCAGTGTTTCGTCCCAGCCAAGCTCATCTTCTAGATGAGACCCACTTAACAGCAAAGATAAAGTTTCTTCTATTTTCAAAATAGCATAAAGATTTGGGCTCCCTATATTCCCAGATCTACAGGGCAGCTGTGACGATCCTTGCTGTCTCATATATGGTCTCTGGTAGACTCTTCATCGTAACAGACTTAGCATATACTTTTTGCCTGATCTTATCTTATCGTTTCATGACTAATCTGATTGTGCTTATCTTCTGCTCTTTTTCCCAATCAGATCTATCTCCATTTGGCTATTCTTTACCACAGTAATCACCATGTCATTCTAGACTTCTACAGCCTGTAGCCAACACCCTTTTAATCACCGCATAATTCTTTTCATTTCCGTGCTATGCATGGCTATGGCACAGCCCAGTTCATTACCATTGCTGCAGCTTCTCTTCCATTTGATCTGCCACCCACAATATCAAACATGTTAGTCATTTCCGTTCCCCTCAGCCCTAGAGGCTGTGGTATGCTCTTATTGCTATTGGATAGCATAGACATGGACTTTTACCTTAGTCGCCACCCTACTGTGTAGGCATAGCATTCTACCTAATCAGATATTAGGGTTAGACAAACATGTACAAATAGCATAGTAGTATATAAACCCCAAGGGCAACACTGGGTAGATTCCCAGTCTAATCTCTTGGTCTTCACCTGAACTCGACTACTAAGCCTCAAGATCTCTTCAACTCTCTACTAACCATAGCGAGTTAGTACTTTTCCTTTCCTTTTAGCTAATAGTTGGTAGTAGAGCCAGTTCAAGTTCCCTTTGGGTTCAGCCATTTCAGCAGCCCTAATCTTTTCCCTTTTTGGAAGTAATTGCTTTATAATCCTGAAACCATGCTCATGCTTCATTGAAGGACATTCCTGCAACCGATCTATTCCAATCTTGTCCTTTCTCTTTGTCCCTTGGGGGATCTTCTGGGTTTGGAGATAGATCTTGATGCATCTCTCTGATGTTTCTCGATGGTCAACCTGTCATGCATCATTTGGCATGTCCTCCTCCAAGGAATTTGCATTTGTCACATGCCTTCTTTGGTTTGATACATTTTGAGGCAACATGTGGTCCTTGACAATTAAAGCACTTAATTGGTCTCTTTTCTCCTTTTTGGACAGCATCTACATCCATTGCATTTGGATCTCTTTGTGGACGGGTGATTCTATCTGCTGTTTCTCTTTGGATAAAGCCAAGGAGTTCTTGGCATTCTCCATATTCCTTTACTTTAGTCATGAAGGTGGCATAGTCCTTATAGCAACCATCTCTTAAGAATAGATATTTGACCATATCTTGATTCATATTCCTTTCTAGGATTTGCAAGATCCTGTCTCTGTTGTACTCTGCTTGGGATAAATAATTTTCCAATTTTACAAGATATTGGGCTACTGTCATCTTATCAGTTTGTTTGAGATTCTCAATCTGTCTCCTTGCCCATTCTCTTTTGTTTATTAAGCGGAAATGAAGTTCCACAAGTTTTTTGAACTCGGGCCAATCCATGGTTTCTCCTTTCAAGATCTTGTTGAGATGTGCACATGCAAAGGCTCTGGCATCTCCTTTCATCATTCAAGATAATATGGCTTTGACTCCTACTTCTCCCCTTAGCACACCCATGTTCTCTTGGCACCATACTTGTGCCTTTGTTCACCATTCTTCGAACTTTCTTCCTCTTGTTCCATCATATTCTCCTGAATCAGCTATAATCTTTGTAATATGCATGGTGGAGTGGGAAGAGGAGTCTGCTTTTACTTGTTCTTCCATTTCCTCCACATCTTCTGAAAGTTTTTTGTTTTCTTGTAATATTTGTTCCATAGCCTGGCTTTGGATATTGAGAAAGTCCTTTAAATGAATTCCTAACTGGGATAGATCATTTTTCGATGATCTGGCTAATGCATCCAGTGCATTGGTGAGGTGTTCTGGTAACGACATGATTTAATCAAATGCAGCTATCATGGCATTGTCGTTTTCTTCGGTTCTTACAAGAGGTGGAACATGTCAATCATCATTATACCAACCTCCACAATATCTCCAATTATCTCCAGATGCTTTAGTTGGGCTTATGATTCCAAAACTTACTCCAAAAGGATTTTCCTTGGTTTTGTAGATGTGTACTACTGCAAGTATGGGGGCATTGCATTCTATGACTTGTTTAATGATCCAGCAAATTATGATGGTGCAGGTAAGGAAGATTCTGATGATGGTGGCTAAAATGAGTTCAAACGTTGAGATCATCTTGAAATGGCTGAACCCACTAGGGAACTTGAACCAGCTCTACTACAACTATCAGCTAAAAGAATAGGAAGGTACTAACTCACTATGGTTAGTAGAGAGTTGAGGGTAGAGCTTGAGGCTTAGTAGTTGAGTTCAGGTGAAGACCAAGAGACTAGACTGGGAATCTACCCAGCATCACCCTTGGGGTTTATATACTACTATGCTATTTGTACATGTTTGTCTAACCCTAATACCTGATTAGGTAGAATGCTATGCCTACATAGTAGGGTGACAACCAAGGTAAGAGTCCATGTTGTAGCTATCCAATAGCATTAAAGGCATACCACAGCCTCTAGGGCTGAGGGGAGCAGAAATGAATAACACATTTGATACTATGGGTGGCAGATCAATTGGAAGAGAAGCTGCAGCAGCGGTAATGAACTGGGCTATGCCATAGCCATGCACAGCACAGAAATGAAAAGAATCATGTGGTGATTAAAAGGGCATTGGCTACACATGTTAGAAGTCTAGAAGAACACAGTAATGACCATGTTAGAGAATAGCCAAATAGAGATAGATCTGATTGGGAAGAAGAGCAGAAGATAAGCACAATCAGATTAGTCATGAAATGATAAGATAAGATCAAGCAAAAAGTATTTACTAAGTCTGTTATAATGAAGAGTCTACCAGAGACCATATACGAGACAGCAAGGATCATCACACTTAGTACTCCAGATTCCTTCACATTCTACAATGTTTCTTTGTAATACTTATACCACAGCACCATGTACTATAGATTAGTCTTCATTTTTGGTTTATGCAATCATATATAGTCTTAAGTCTGCTGTAGTTCCTGCACCATGTCCCCCTTGTTTCCAAGCACCTTCAAGTCAACCACCAGTTAAAATCCTAGTCTTTCCCAGTCCCTTGATAGCACCTCAAGCTACATGCATAACACTCTTCTGCCTTTGGATTAGTAATAGGCAATGTAGTTTCTTCAAAGCCTATTTCTTTTCTCAACTCTTCTGCAATCATATCTCTTACAATTGAGTTCTAACAGCAGAATTTAAATAAAGAAAGTTCTAACTCTCTCAAATATGCATTAGTAGACAAGAGTAATGTTTTGTCTTTAATCTCCAAGACCTTTGCAGCTTGCTCTAGCCCTTTTCTTAGTGATCTCCATTGAGTTCTGATGATGAAAGAACATAGGGAGTAATGAAACTGGATGGGCACTAGGAGTAGTCAGCACCCAATGTTCTGTAGTAGAGGTGGTTACTAGAAGAGAGTCTAGTCTAATGAAACAACAACTCTTTAAGCAGAAATGACCAGATCTACTATAACTATCTAAGTAAAAAGTAGGAAAGAGAATACTAACTTGTTCTGTTGAGGAAAGAGTAGCCTTGAGGAGTGCTTAGTAGTTGAGTGTTGGTAGAAACCAAGAGACTAGACTGGAGATCTACCCAGCATTGTCCTTGGGGTTTATATACTACTCTACCATTTGTATATGTACTGCTAACCTAATTACCTGATTAGGTATTGTCCATGTTAGAGTCCATTTCTATGTCTAGCCATCCAATGGCAATAAAAGTGTCCCATAGCCTCTAGGGCTGAGGAAAATGGAGATTAAAAGAAGTTTGATACTACAGGTGGCAGATCAAATGGAAGAGAAGCTGTAGCAGTGGTAATGAAGGGAGCTATGCCATGGTCATGCACAGCACAGAAATGAAAAGAATCATGTGGTAATTAAAGAAAAGTGCTAGCTAAGCAGTTAGAAGATCAAAAGAACATGGTGATTACTATATGAACCAACAGCCTAAAGGGTATAGATCTGATAATAGCATTGAATATCAGAACAGTTGCTACAATGGAGCCATTCTGAGCAGATAATCTCTACAGTAAGTCGTTTAAATGAGTATCTTGGCTGCGTCTCATCCTCGATGACATGTATGACATCATCGACGCGATCGCGAGTCAACTCTGTCACGCGTCTATCACGTGGTGTCCAAAGTTGGCAGGTGCCGCAGCCAATGTTATAAATCTGCACTTTTTGTGATGTATGCATCCATAGGTGGTGTGTATATCGAACATCCTCAGAAGAGGCAACAATGCAAATAGGATGCACCACATGTGACAAAGGTAACTTGCGAGGGACCTACTTCTGACTGATGGAATGTATATTAGTGGATGATAGGTTTCTATATTACTTTTATTCTCCGTAGCATTGCCTCCTATATCAAACGGTCAACCAGTTCAGACGACTAGTATGCACGCAGATACACAGAAATGAATTTCAATTTGGAAGATTTGATCTGAAAGTCGGAAGAAACACTACGTGTACATTAAGGAATACACGATTTGACCGATTGAACCTTGCTGACTTTGACTACTGAGGGAGACAACCTCCATGAAAAGACTTCACATCCCAATTCTGCTGGGCAGCACAGGCGACCATAGAGTTGGATCGACCTAGAATATTCCCACTAAGCCTTCCTCACCGTCCACAGCCATCTCCTTTAGCACTTCACGTGCATCCCGCGCCGGACGCGAAATCGCAGGCCGTTCGCTGGCCGTGCTCTCCTTGACCTTGAGCGCCACGCTGCGCAGCACCCCCAGTTGTCCAAACAGCGTCTCGTCAGGCTTGACGCGTTCCTCGTCGCCCTCGGGTTGGAGGATCGCAAGGATGGTGTGAGA
>JBBPUB010000489.1:0-13728 GCA_038094415.1 Xerocomus alliaceus
CAGCCTTTTTTTTAAATAAAGGCCAGTGTTTCTCACTCTCATTATATTTTATAGCATTCTTCTAAAAGGCTATATAACTATTCTAAGCCCTATACTTTATCTCTACTCTTATTCTATGCAATTATATATGATTCTATAGTGACTTCAAAAACCATTGCAATAACTAACCCAGTTCTGGTGCATGAAGCACACCACAACCATCCATGGGAATTACTCTTTGCTTTAATGGGACCAAATATAGTAGTCACCCTTGGCTACAAATTGACCCCTAGATCATATAATTTGGACCAGTGGCTGTGGAGATGTGACAATTTTATTACAAGAAACTCATTGTAATAGTTTATATACTAATACACTGAGCAACAAAACTGTTGCAATGTTTGGTAGTTTTGTAATGTTTGTGATGTAGTATGTCATTATGTGGGAATTTCACTTAGTAATAGGAAGGTGAAATGAAGTAGATACTCTTGGCTATCTATAGCATCTTAGATCACATGATTAGGTTTAAAGACCACAGAGATATGACCATTTTAATTCACTTATGTTATTGCAATAGTTTTGTTGCTGATATTGAAGGTATTGATATCTAGTATGAAGTGTATTTTCCTTTGGCCTTGATGACCTCCTGGATCCTTTTAAGCATACTCTCAATCAATTTCTAATACTCTGCCCATTATAGTTATTGATTGCATATTTACTAGATACATAGTGTTATAGTTATTGATTATGTATTTTTACCATTTAGAGTATAAGCACTGCTCAACCTGAATATGGTTGATTGTTTATGTTTGTAGATGTTGTTACCACACTCTATACAAGCCTCAGAGTTCACTGTCTGTGCTTTCCAGTTTCTAACAGTGAACTCCAGGTAATGTATACTTAGTTGCATCACAATATACAAGTTTCTGACAGTGAACTCCAGCTGAGTGCATTTCAGCTGCTAACACTGCCACCTCAATCTTTTCCCACTCCATTTGCACTCTCTTCCAAAGTTCAGTAATTTCCTTTAGTGGCTCTGGGTACTCTACCAATCTTCTTTTCAGCAAAAACCAGACATGTTCAATAGAGTTGAGGTCTGAAGATTGAGCAGGCCATATCATAATCTAAAATCCATGGTCAATAAACCATTGCTTGGCCACTTTGCTGGTATAGTAACTTATAAAATTGTTCCAATTGAAACAACAGAAACTTTTTGAAGAAATTTGGACTGGTTCTACTATAACTATCTTTTAGTTAAAAAAGAAAAGGAGGTACTAACTTGCTATGTTGAGCAGAGAGTAGTATTAAGGGGTGCTTAGTAGTTGAGTTCTGGAAAACACCAAGAGACTAGACTGGGGATCTACCCAGCATTGTCCTTTGGGTTTATATACTACTCTACTTGTTTGTACATGTGTATCTAACCCTAATACCCAATTAGATACAGTGAGCTCCAAAACCATTGCAATAACTAACTAAAATACAGTGTGTGCAGTGCACTGCAATCATCTATGGGAATTTCACTTAGGTTATGTGGGAAAGAATAAAGTACATACTCTTGGCTATAAAATCGGTCCCTGGGTCATGTGATTTCATTCACATGTGGCTGAGATATGTTCAGTTTAAAACAGCAACACCATTGCAACACTTTTGCACCTCATTATATTAGATTGGTATTTGGATATATTAGTACTTGGTATAGTCTCCCTGTGACAATCCTTGCCATCTCGTATATGGTCCCTGGTAGACTCTTCATTGCAACAGACTTAGCATATACTTTTTGCTTGATCTTATCTTATCGTTTCATGACTAATCTGATCGTGCTTATCTTCTGCTCTTCTTCCCAATCAGATCTATCTCCATTTGGCTATTCTTTGACACAGTCATTACCATGTTCCTTCTAGATTTCTAACACGTGTAGACAATGCCCTTTTAATCACCAAGTGATTCTTTTCATTTCCGTGCTGTGCATGGCTATGGCATAGCCCTGTTCATTACTGCTGCTGCGGCTTCTCTTCCATTTGATCTGCCACCCACAGTATCAAACGTGTTGTTCATTTCTGCTCCCCTCAGCCCTAGAGGCTGTGGTACACCTTTAATGCTATTGGATAGCTACAATATGGACTATTACCTTAACTGCCACCCTACTGCATAGGCATAGCATTCTACCTAATCAGGTATTAGGATTAGACACACATGTACAAATAGTATAGTAGTATATAAACCCCAAGGACAACGCTGAGTAGATCCCCAGTCTAGTCTCTTGGTTTTCTCCAGAACTTGACTACTAAGCCACCTCGCCATCTTCAACTCTTTCCTCAACAGAACGAGTTAGTAGTTCTCTCTTAATCTTTTAGCTGATAGTAGTAGTAGAGCTGGTTCAAGTTCCTATGGGGTTCTGCCGTTTCATTAGACTAGACTCTTATCCCTTCTAGTGACCCTCTCTACTACAGGACCAGTACTAACGAGTGCTAGTGTCCTTCCCCCAGTTCCACCACTCCCTTTGTCCCTTCATTGTCAGTCGCCAACAGGCAGAGCTGAGGGAAGGGCAAGAACAGGCTGTACAGGTCCTGGATGGTGGGAACAGATCTATCTCACCGGCCACCGCCTTCTTACAAGAGTTAGAAGGTTCTTTACCAGGCTTCCCCCATTGGGATTTGATCGTGAGAGATACAATCAACAGAGACATAAGATTAGAGAACGGCTGTGAAGAGAGTACATCGCCAGCCACCAACTTGAAGGAAGAGGACATAGTCGTCCCCCTTATAGTATCCACCCCTATGAAAGACGAGAGAGAAGAAGACAGCCCCGACCTCCTCCTTTCTCCTACCCCCAACCTGAATAACTGCAGCCCGGGTCTGAGCATTATAGACATTGCTGATCGGTTACCACTGTGTCGGCTGCCCTCAGAAGAAGAGAGGGGATTTTATGCTTTAGCTTCAACGGTACAGGCCGATTTCTATAGTCAGACCTTTAACCTTCCCAAAAGAAGAAGATCGGAAGGCTGGTTGGAGTACAAGTTTGAAGAAGCGCCTGCAGCTCCACCTCCGCCAAAGAAAAGGCAATGAAGGCAATACCAGCAGGAGATAAAAAGAGGAATAGAAAGGGGAAGCAGGATTAGATTACAAAATATTCCCACCCAATCATACAAATACTGAATGCAATTGATTGTGATTCTTCTTTCATTTAGCCTGACCTTTTACATCATCACAATCTATTTCCTTAGGTGGATCGCCAAGTACACAACCAATTCACAAGTCCCAATCCTCTTCGTAGGAAACTGAAGCAGAACCTTTTGCACCCCTTACTCCGCCTTCCTTGGAGTAGTCCCCACAACCAATGCCACCTCAGACAGTTGGATTTTTGACGAAGGCCTTCATTGCAACCCGCACCAAAATTAGATGATCTCAAAATTCGAGTTCATACTAGCTACCACCATCAGAATCTTCCTTGTCTGCACCATAGTAATCTGCTGGATCATAAAACTCATCGTTGAAAGAAACGCACCCATACTCACAGTAGTACACGTTTATAAAACCGAAGAAAACCCTATTGGAATAAGCTTCAGCATAGTAAGCCCGACTAAAGCCTCCGGAGATAATTGGAGATATCGCGGAGGCTGGTTTAACGAGAACAACTGGCACATTCCCAAATTAGTAAGATCAGATCAGGACAACGATAATGCAACCATCGCTGCCTTTGATTAGAAAAGCATGGCACTACCCGAACATCTTGCTCATGCGCTTGATGTGCTTGCCAGATCTTCAAAAAATGAGTTATCCCAGTTGGGAATTCATCTCAAAGAATATCTCGACATACACAGCTGGGCTATGGAACAAATTAATTTTACATGAAAATCATAAGCTGTGAGAAGATGTGGAAGAAATGGAGGAACAAGTAAAAGCGGGATCATCCTCCAGTAGTGGTGCTCGAATCACCAAAATTGTAGCAGATCCAGGAGAATATGATGGTACCAGAGAAAGAAAGTTTGAAGAATGGTGGACAAAAGCCCAAGTATGGTGACAAGAGAATCTTGGAGTACTCAAAGGAGAAGCCGGTGTAAAAGCCATACTATCACGAATGACGAAAGGCGATGCCAGAGCATTTGCAAGAGCCCATCTTAATAAAATCCTAAAAGAGAATGAAACAGATTGGCTGGAGTTTAAAAAGCTCATAGAACTTCATTTTCGATTAACAAATGAAAAGGAATGGGCTAGACGACAGATTGAAAACCTGAAACAGACTGATAAAATGACCGTAGCCCAATACCTTATCAAGCTGGAAAATTATCTAGCAACAGCCGAATACGATGGAGATCGTATCTTGCAAATCATGGAAAGGAACATGAATCAAGATATGGTCAAATATCTCTTCCTACGAGATGGTCGGTACAAGGAATGTGCTACTTTCATGGCTAAAGTAAAAGAATATGGCAAACGACAAGAATTATTAGGATTCATCAGGCAAGGAATGGCCGATCGAATCTCGAGACCTGCCAAAGATCCAAATGCCATGGATGTAGATGCCATTCAAAAGGGACAAGGATTGCGACCCTTAAAATGCTTCAACTGTCAGGGTCCCCACATCACATCAAAATGCCCGAAACCTAAAAAGGCTTGCGAAAAGTGCAAGTTCCTCAGAGGAGAACATGCTAAATGGTGTGCTACAGGACGTCCTTCATGAAATATCAGAGAAATAAGTTCAGAAGGAAGTTCAAATGAGTCGGTCGACAAAGGGAAAGAAAGAGATTGGAGTAAGTCTATCACAGGTATGGGCTTTAACAAAGCTCATGCCTGGTTCCAGGATTATGAAACCATTTCCAAAAAGGGAAAAGATTAGGGCAACCTCCTAAATCTGGGAAGGATGGGAGCCTGAATTGATATGCTATTCTGGAAATAGAAGAAACTTTATCTTTGCCATTACATGGGTCTCATCTAGAAGATGAGCTGGGCCAGAACGAAATACCGGTGCTTAATTCACATATAACCAAGAAAGAGAAAGTTTTCCCAGAAATAGTGGAAATACAAAGTATGGAAACTTCCACTTCCACACCCGATCAGAAACGACATGATGTCAGAACCATGTACCCAGATTTATCAGAAGAAGATCTTGATGATCTAATTCCTGAGACAAGGAAAGAAGAATTTTCATTTTCTAAGAACACTGAATCCCCAGAAGGACATAGTGCTTCCAATAAAGATTACCCCGAAACTAAATATACCTTTTTTCAAAACAACCGCCCTCCTAGATTCTGGAGCAAACGCAATCTTTATTGATCAAAACTTTGCACAGCATCTTCATACCCTTTAAGACACCCGATAGCGGTGTATAATGCTGATGGTACTCTTAATGCTGCTGGAAAAATAACGCATAACTGTTAGCTTATTATGGAATATAAAGGTCATTGCAAGAAATTGACAGCTGAGGTCACCAACTTAGGAAAGTTCGAATTTATTCTGGGATATGAGTGGTTACAGTGCCACAACCCAGATATAGATTGGACTACTGGATCGGTTAGATTGATGAGATGTCCCCAGCATTGTTGAAATCTCCAACAAGGTGATTCCACCCCAAATAAGTTTTTACAAATGCTTCAAAAGGAGCAGCTAGATCAAAGCTACAACGTGTATCATTGGATTAACTCTTTAGAAAGGAGTTCAGATCAGAAAAAAATCTTAGAATGTGTACAACCAAAAAAAACCCCGCCAGAACAACTAGTCCTGAAAGAATATCATGATTATCTTATGGTCTTTTCAAAGAAGGATTCCGAAAGAATGCCTTTATGAAAACTATGGGATCACACTATTGACATGAAAGAAGACTTTAAACCCCAAAAAGGAAGGATCATTCCATTATCAATAGATGAACAAGAGGAAGTAACAGCGTTTCTAGATGAACAGATCCAGAAAGGCTATATTCGTCCTTCCAAATCCCCGCAAACATCCCCGGTATTCTTTATTCCAAAAAAGGATGGTGGAAAGCACATGGTACAGGATTACCGATATCTCAATGAACATACCATCAAAAACAACTACCCCTTACCATTAATCTCACAGCTCGTAGACAAGCTAAGAGATACCAAATTATTCACCAAGATGGATTTATGATGGGGGTACAACAATGTATGAATCAAGGAAGGAGATGAGTGGAAAGCCGCCTTCGTATGCTTCAGAGGAGCATATGAACCCTTAGTAATGTATTTTGGATTATGCAACTCCCCAGCCACATTCCAGGCTATGATGAATGAAATCTTTGCCGATATGGATGATGTGGTAGTGGTTTACATTGATGACTTACTAATCTTTACCAAAACGGAAAATCAAGAAGAACACGATAGAATCGTGCAGGAAGTGTTACAACGTCTAAAAGAAAATGATCTCTTTGTAAAAGCACCTAAATGCCACTTTTGTGTCACAGAAGTAGACTTCCTAGGCATGATCATAGGAAAGAATGGAATCTCAATGGATCCAAAGAAGGTAGAAGCCATAACCCAATGGCCCGTTCCTTCAAATGTCAAAGGAGTAAGGAGCTTCCTAGGATTGGCCAACTTCTATCGTCGCTTCATTTTAGATTTTTCTCAAGTGGCTAGGCCACTTAATGATCTCTTAAAAAAGGAAACTCCCTTTGAATAGGGAAAAGCTCAACAAAAAGCATTTGAGATGCTGAAAAATTCATTCGTTACAGCGCCTGTTTTGGCGTATCCCGATATAGATTGCGAATTTCGTTTAGAAGCTGATGCTTCAGACTATACCACAGGAGCAGTGCTTTCCATTAAAAAAGATGATAAGTGGCATCCTGTCGCTTATGCTTCTTATAGCATGCAACCTGCCAAACGAAATTACCCCATTTCAGATAAAGAAATGCTCTCAGTCATATGATCCTTAGAAGAATGGAGACATTATCTTGAAGGAGCCAGATTTCCTATGGAAATTTGGAATGATCACCAGAATCTTCAATGATATCAAACGAGGCAAGATCTTAATCAAAGACAAGCCTGGTGGGCACAATACTTGTCTAGATTTAATCTCAAGTGGATTCATAAGCCAGGAGCTACCATGGGAAAAGCTGACGCTCTCTCTAGAAGAGAAGATCATGCTATTGGAATAGATCAAGATAATAAAGGAGTTCTAGTAATTCCGCCGGAGCAGATTGGATCAATGGAGCAAGAAACTCCTGTTCTCATCTCCAATGAAGGCGAATGACTCAATAAATCTATATTCAACGAACTTTGCAAGTTAATGGAGAAAGATACCATATATCTCAGCAGAAAGCACTTTTTACTCGAAGGAGAAGATGGCTTGTTGCATGACCCGCAAGGCCGCATATATGTACCTGATTCTGCCTTGATTAAGATGAACATTCTCAGACTCTATCACGATTCCCCCATAGCAGGTCACTCTGGATATGAAAAGACATTGGAATTGATTTCCCAATTCTATTGGTGGCCAGGAATATCTACATTCGTACGAGAATACATCACCCATTGTGAACAGTGTCAACGTTTCAAAGGAACCAATAAAGCCCCTAGTGGGTTATTACAACCTCTCCCTATTCCGGAAAGACCCTGGAGTCATATTTCCACAGATTTCATTACAGATCTATCAAAGTCTAGATCTTTTGATTCAATTCTCACTGTTGTTGATCAATTTTCAAAAGAAGTTGAACTTATTCCTTGCACCAAGCAGTGCAATGCTCTGGATATGGCACAATTGTTCCTTAATCATGTATGGAAACACCATGGTCTTCCATCCTCTATTGTTTCAGATCGAGGACCACAATTTGCTGCGCAAGTAATGAAAGAAATCAATAAAGCCTTATCTATTGAGACCAAACTTAGTACCGCATTTCACCCTCAAACAGATGGACAATTGGAGATTGTTAATAAAGAAGTTCAGAAATTCTTGAGAATTTTCTGTTTGGAAAAACAAGATCAATGGGCAGATTGGCTTTCCGTTGCCCAGTTCTCTATTAACTCCAAACAACACGCCTCCACAAAGAAGACCCCTTTCAAAGTCATGCATTCATACCATCCTCAAATGGGAATAGAACCGCTTAAGATGGATAAAGCTCCTGCTGCAGTAAGATTCACAGATGACATGACTGCTATGTTTGATCAAGTACGACAGAATATGAAAGTGGCTCAGAAACGTCAGAAGAAATATGCTGATCAATCTTGCAGTGATTCCCCTGGATATCATGTGGGCCAACAAGTGTGGTTATCCACAGAAAACCTTAAGCTAATGTGTGCTTCAAAGAAGCTTTCTGAACGATGGCTTGGACCATTTACCATTACTAAAATGATGGGAACCAATGCAGTGGAACTGAAACTTCCCTGATCCATGAGGATCCATCCAGTTGTTAACATTTCTCGAATTAAACCTTATAAGAAATGCCTAGATGGTCACCTGGTTCTGTCAAGGTGACGGAAGATAGAGATAACGAGTGGGAAGTCAATTTCATTGTGGACAGCAGATATCGGCAGCACTGGCTGGAATATCTGGTACACTGGAAAGGATATGACGAAACTGACAGAATGTGGGAGCCGTGCTCCAACCTTACCAATGCCAATGAGGCTATTTCCAATTTCTATCACAACCACCCTGCAGCTCCACGAGCCCTTACCATTGAACCTGAACAGTTTCTTTTCCTATTTCAGAAACATCCTAAAAATATCACCACTGTTGCAACTCATCGTCTCCCATTTGATCATTTGGACAATGATCTTTAAGCGGGGGGTAGTGTGATGATCCTTGCTGTCTCGTATACAGTCCCTGGTAGACTCTTCATTGCAACAGACTTAGCATATACTTTTTGCTTGATCTTATCTTATCGTTTCATGACTAATCTGATCATGCTTATCTTCTGCTCTTCTTCCCAATCAGATCTATCTCCATTTGGCTATTCTTTGACACAGTCATTACCATGTTCCTTCTAGATTTCTAACACGTGTAGACAATGCCCTTTTAATCACCAAGTGATTCTTTTCATTTCCGTACTGTGCATGGCTATGGCACAGCCCCATTCATTACCGCTGCTGTGGCTTCTCTTCCATTTGATCTGCCACCCACAGTATCAAATGTGTTGTTCATTTCTGCTCCCCTCAGCCCTAGAGGCTGTGGTACACCTTTAATGCTATTGGATAGCTATAACATGGACTATTACCTTAACTGCCGCCCTACTGCATAGGCATAGCATTCTACCTAATCAGGTATTAGGGTTAGACACACATGTACAAATAGTATAGTAGTATATAAACCCCAAGGATGATGCTGGGTAGATCCCCAGTCTAGTCTCTTGGTTTTCTCCAGAACTTGACTACTAAGCCACCTCACCATCTTCAACTCTTTCCTCAACAGAACGAGTTAGTAGTTCTCTCTTAATCTTTTAGCTGATAGTAGTAGTAGAGCCGGTTCAAGTTCCTATGGGGTTCTGCCATTTCACTTCCTTTGCCTTGATCACTGCCTCAATCCTTCTAGGCATGCTTTTAATCAACTTCTAACACTTCTCAACTGATATTCCTTTTCACTCCACCTGAATTCTCTCCCATAACTTCAAGATTCCATTAGAAGGGTTGTTATACTCTGCAAGTTTTCTTTTTAGGTAGCACCAGAGATGCTCAATGGGGTTGAGGTCAGAAGACTGTGCAGGCCATCCCATGGTATCAAAATCCTACTCCTCTAGCCACTCCTTTATCTTTCTACAGGTATGCTTGGAGTCATTGTTCTGCTGAAAGATAACATCAGATGGATTAAGACCATAATGCTGTAGGGTATTCAGCAGTTCATTCTTCAAAATCTGAAGGTAAAGGTCTCCATCCATCCTACCATCAATCTTAGTATCATAGCCAACTTTCTGCCAAGTTATACACTCCCAGAACATTAAAGAACCTCCTTCAAACTTGACAGTGCCTTGCATTATTCTATTACTAAGGCCCTTATCTGCCTTTTTTCACATCCACTGACATCCATCTGACCCTAGGTGTTTGATTTTAGTCTCATCAGACCATATTACCTTCTTTCAATTCTCCATAGTCCAATCCTTGTAAGCATAGGCAAAGTCCAAACAAGCTTTGTGATGTCTAGCTGCAAGAAGGGGGCATTTTAACTTCACCACAGCCTTTATACCAGTCTTCTTCAAGTGCCTATGCACTGTAGTGGCAGAGAGAGGCTGATTGACAATATTGCTGAGGGTTTTGGCCACTTGAACAGCATTGTCTGCCTGTCCAGTGGAAATGAAATGAATGGCATAACAGATGTTGATAGAGGAAATCTTTGATGAACAACCTCCAGTGGGCTTCTAGATCTCAGAATGCTTCTTAGAGCAAAGTCTAGAGATGGTGGATACATTGAGACCAGTGGCAGCAGCTATAGAGTGGGCAGATTGGCCAGCATCAAGCATAGAGAGAACATTAGCCTTTTGAGTAGAAGAAATGGTTCTCATGATGGATATAGTTGGAAATGAAGATATGTGTGAGCTATTTCAAACTCAGACATGGTATTTCAATGTGTACCTTTGTTTGTACACCCAAACACCACCAAATATAGCTTTATTTCAATCATATTGCATATTTTTACTAAAAGATGCAAAACTGTTGCAATGGTGTTGCTGTTTTAAACTGGACATATCTTAGCTGCATGTGAATGAAATCACATGACCCAGGGACCGATTTTATAGCCAAGAGTATGTACTTTATTCTTTCCCACATAACCTAAGTGAAATTCCTATAGGTGATTGCAGTACACTGCACACACTGTATTTTAGTTAGTTATTGCAACAATTTTGAAGCTTACTATAAAGAATAGGAAACCAAAGTTTGTTGATTACAAAGATCAATATATGGGCTTAAACAAGCTGCCCTTCAATGAAACAAGCAGCTTCACAAATCTCTTCTAGATATGGGCTTTTAACACTTATATTCTAATCCAGGAACTTATATGAAGATTATCAGTTCAGTAATTTTAGTTATTCTCATCTACATTGATGATGCTCTTTTCATTGGTAGTGACAGAAAACTCCTTTGCTCTCATAAGGAATAGTTTATAAAGAAATGGGAATCTAGAGATTTAGAAGAAGCTAAGAAATATTTGGGAATGCAAATCACTTGAGATCACAAGAAACAAACCATCACTTTGGATTAGTGTGTCTATACAGAAAAAGTGATAGAGAGATTTTTCTTGCAGAATTGCAAGATCATTTCTACCCCCCTTTCTACTGGCTACAATTCTAAACTAAATGCAAATCAAGCTAATGATTCACTCTGCTCTCATTATCAATCTGTCATCAGATTTCTTCTTTACATCATGCTTGGAACTCATCCAGACATTGTCTATGCTGTGATCAAGATGTCTCAATTTTTTATAAATCCCACTAAAGATCATTTGCAGAGAGCATTACATATTGTGCACTATCTTTGTACAACAAAGAACCTTTGCCTTTAGTATGTGGAAACAGGACCTAATAACAGTCTTGTTGCATATTATGACTAAAACAGCAGAAACTATAATGTCTAGTGAAGTCTTATTTACATCTTCTTTAGCTAAGAGCTGCAAGCTAAAACAAAACCTAAAATCAAAGCAAAAAGGAGGACTTGAGTGTGTGAGGCCAAAGTCAAAAGAGAGAGAGACAGAGGTAAGCTCGAGTGAATAAGACTAAAGCCCAGATAAAAAATAAAATAAAAACAAGTCTTGATGTTGTTAACAACAACTCAGATGAGTGCTGGGCTCTAGGATATACATCCCAATCCTTAGGGGAGTAAGCTCTGGACAGTCCAAAAGATATTGTATTTCTGGAGGGAATCCAAGAGACTAGACTAGGAATTTACCTAGCATCATTCTTGGGGTTTATATACTACTCTACTGTTTGTACATGTATTGCTAACCCTACTTTCTGATTAGGATATACTAACTAAGACCCATGTTAGAGTCCATTTCTATATTCTGTGATCCAATGGTGATAAAAATGTACCACAGCCTATAGGGCTGAGGGAAGCAGAAATAAACAACATGTTTGATACTATGGGTGGCAGATCAAATGGAAGAGAAGCTGCAGCAGCAGTAATTAAGTGGGCTATGCCATAGTCATGCATAGCATGGAAATGAAAAGAATCACATAGTGATTAAAAGGGTGTTGGCTATATGTATTAGAAGATCAGAAAAGCATGATAATAACTGTGGCAAAAAATAGCCAAAAGGTTTAGATCTGATTGGGAAGAAGAGCAGAAGATAAGCATGATCAGATGAGATAGAAACAATAAGATAAGATTAAAGAAAAAGTATACACTAAGTCCTTTGTGATAAAGAGTCTACCAGAGACTGTATATGAGACAGCAAGGATTGTCACAAGTGATGGAACTGGATGGGCATTAGGAATTGTTAGCACCTGGCATCCTATGGTAAAAGGGGTCACTAGAAGGAGAGTCTAGTCTAATGAAACAACAAAAACTCTTTAAAGAAATCTGAACCAGTTCTACTACAACTATCTTTTAGTTAAAAGAGAAAAAAAGATACTAACTTGCTGTGTTGAGCAGAGAGTAGCATTGAGGGGTGCTTAGTAGTTGAGTTCTGGAAAACACCAAGAGACTGGAAATCTATCCAGTGTCATCCTTGGGATTTATAGTATATACTACTCTACTTGTTTGTACATGTGTGTCTAACTCTAATATCTAATTAGATATATATAGTGTCCAAGTCTATATCTCTATCTAGCCATCCAATGATGATAAAGGTGTACCATAGCCTCTAGGGCTGAGGGAAGTGGAAATGAAAAGAAAGTTTAATACTGCAGGTGGCAGATCAAATGGAAGAGAAGCCACAGCAGCAGCAATGAAATGGGCTGTGCCATAGCCATGCATAGCATGGAAATGAAAAGAATCACATGGTGATTAAAAGAAGGGTGCTGGCTAAGTGGTTAGAAGATTAAAAGACATGGTAATTACCATGTGAAAGAATAGTCAAAAGGGAATAGATCTAGTTGGGAAGAAGAGCAGAAGTAAGCATGATCAGATAAGATAAAAAGATAAGATAAGATTAAAGAAAAGAAAGTTCACACTAAGTCTATTGATGAAGAGTCTACTAGAGACCATATACAAGACAGCAAGGATCATCACACCAATATTATGTACTTTTTGATTGTCTGTTGAATAGCTCTGGTGTATAAACAAATATCAACAAAGTGTTGATGTATAAAAAATAGTAGACCCCCTTGACTAAATGTGGATAAAAGAATTATATAATTTGCATTAATAAACATGAAGATATATGTGATTTAAAACTGATACTCATTGGGACAATTATGTGAGTGTACTTTATAAATATGGTAAATGAATTTCTAATACTTGATATGGCCACCTTTGATCTTCATTACTGCTTTTATTCTTCTAGGCATACTTTTAATCAACCCCTAACACACTTCTGGCTTTATTTCTCCCTATACTTTGACAATCCTATTCCATATTTCCTAAACTTCCTTGGCTTGTGTTGGATATTAATAAAGTTGTTTTTTAATGTGATGCCAAAGCCCTTTTGAAGGTGTGCTTGGGATCATTATTTTATTGAAAAATAAGATCCTTTAAAGAAGTTCCACTTTCCTCCATGCTAGAAAGCAAATTGTTCTCTAAGATATTCACATACTGCTCAACATTCATCTTTTCCTCAACCTCTGAACCTCTGCCCCACTAGCTTGGACTTATCTAGAGTAACATCCTGGAGGGACTGAACTTGACAGTATATTTGTACTCACACCTTGTTCTAGTCC
>JBBPUB010000490.1:0-13724 GCA_038094415.1 Xerocomus alliaceus
TGATCTTTAGGAGGGGGGTAGTGTGATGATCCTTGCTGTCTCATGTACAGTCTCTGATAGACTCTTCATCACAACAGACTGAGTGTATACTTTTTTTTTGATCTTATTTTATCTTTTTCATCTAATCTGATTGTGCTTATCTTCTGCTCTTCTTCCCAATCAGATCTATGTCCATTTGGCTATTTGTTCACACAGTAATCACTATGTTTTCTGATCTTCTAACCAGTTAGCCACCACCCTTCTTTAATTACCACATGATTCTTTTCATTTCTGTACTGTGCATAGCTATGAAACAGTCCAATTAATTACTGCTGCTATGGCTTCTCTTTCATTTGATCTGCCACCTGCAGTATCAAACATGTTATTCATTTCTGCTCCTTTCAGCCCTAGGGGCTGTGGTATGCCTTTATTGCCATTGAATGGCTAGACATAGCAATGGACTCTGACAATGGATCATATCTAGTATATCCTAATTAGGTATTAGGGATAGCAATATATGTACAAATAGTAGAGTAGTATATAAATCCCAAGGACAATGCTAGGTAAATCTCTAGTCTAGTCTTTTGGTCTTCTTCAGAACTCAACTACTAAGCCTCAAGATCATCTCAACTCTCTGCAAACCACAGCAAGTTAGTACTACCCCTATTCTTTTACTAAAAAGTAGTTTGTAGTACACCAGGTTTAGTTCCACTTTGGGTCTCTGCCATTTTAAAGTGTTTCAATAACATGTCATTTTAAAATGGCTATATCTTAGTGCCATGACAACCAAATCACATGATCTAAGTGGTGTTAGAATGCCAAGAGCAAGTACTATCTTTAATCCTGCAAGTGTTTGATCTTGTTTGTCCCATATCTTTGGCAATTGATTCATTTGTCCAAAATGGCCCAACATTGGGACACTTTTTTAAGCCACTGTATACTCTGAACCTAGACATCATCACTGCCAACTGCAGCTTTTTCCTCATTCTACCCAATGGTCAGTGGGTCCTTTCTTCCCCCTCATGGATTTTGGCTTCTCCTGTATATCAACAACCTGCCTCTGACTCCACCACCTAAAATGGCAGAGGACTCAAAAGAGGACTGGACTAATTCTACTACAAACTACTTTAGTAAAGGTTAATAGAAGGTACTAACTCACTGTGTTGAGCAGAGAGTTTGAGGGGCTTGATGAGACTTAGAAGTTGAGTTTTGATGGTAATCCAAGAGACTAGACTGGAGATCTACCCAGCATTGTCCTTGGGTTTATATACTACTCTACTGTTTGTACATGTATTGCTAACTCTAATACCTAATTAGGATATATGCTATGTATTGATGACTAAGGTAAGAGTCCATGTTGTAGCTATCCAATAGCAATAAAGGTGTACCACAGCCTCTAGGGCTAAGGGGAGTGGAAATGAATAACATGTTTTGATACTGTGGGTGGCAGATCAAAATGGAGAAGAATCCATAGTAGTAGTAATTAAGTGGACTATACCATAGCCATGTACAGCATGGAAATAAAAAAAATCATGCAATGATTAAAAGGGCATTGGCTACACATGTTAGAAGATCAGAAAGCACAGTGATTACCATGGTAAAGAATAGCCAAAAGGGTTTAGATCTGATCAGAAAGAAGAGTAGAAGATAAGCACAATCAGATTAGATGAAAAAGATAAGATAAGATCAACAAAAAAGTATACACTAAGTCCATTACAATGAAGAGTCTACTAGAGATCATATACAAGATGGCAAGAAATGTCACACCACCTGCTTTTAGTGCAGAGATAGGGGTCATTATTGAGCAAATTGCTTACAATACCACTGTTTAACCTGTTATATCTTGGCTCTGAAATACAATGCTTATTCTTGCCTACAAACCCAATGCTTTTACTGTTAGAATTGAAGACATGGACCTTGCTTCTACCCTAGGCAGGTTTACTCCACTTGTGATAAGACTAGACACATTAGAGATGATTGTTCATATAAACATTATACCTTTTAACAGGCAGAGGTGATCTTTAAAGGCCCCTCTCAAGGGTAGGATACTAGAACCAAGGGTTTCAGTATACAAAGGAGGTATTGTTACAATTTCCTATGTCTTCTGTCATCTCTTTTTCTCTTTTCTATCTCCATTCCACAGTTTATACCTCCTTTCTTTATCTCATATAAAGAACATCACTTTCTCTTGATTGTATCATCTTATTCTGCAGCTTTCCTTTCTTTAACTCCATGGCCTTTGATACTGTTACCTCAGGATGCTTACTATACTCCACAGCTGTTTCTCTAGCAATGGCTTAGTCATCCTCTTTCCATTCCATTCTATAACCTTTTATTATAGCTTATATACTGTGGTGTCCTGTATAGTGGTTCTTATTCTTGGTCTATGCAATCTACATAATCTTGAGTCCACTACAGCCTTTGCACTATGTCCTCTAGTCTCTAGCATTCTAGAATTCACTCAGATCAAGCCTCTCCTTGTACCCCTCACCCCCAAGTAGCAGACTCAGACTACTCATGTAACAATTACCAGTGGGTGGATTAGGTGCTTGATTGGATAAATTTATCCTAGGCTGTGGATGATACTAAGGAGCTCCTCTTTAATTGTGAGGTTGAGATTTTTAATGCAAAGAGTGGTTTCTCTAAGTGTTTCAACTTCTCTTAGGCAGTTCCTTGCATATAACAGCAGTTCTATTAATTTGTAAAGGTTTAGCCTATTGATTAGACTGAATCTGTGAAATCCTAGAAGCTAAAGGTCTTTAGGTAGCACACAAGTCAACTTTCAATAGTATTTTTCTAGTGATAAGGTTCAATGTAAAGTTTGCAGGTTCTATAGTGGATATTATAATAGAGGCAAGGTTGAAATAGTCATCTGGTAAATAGAAAAGAAGAAACATAGCACAGAATAATTAAGGCCAGCTTGAGTAAGCTGTTCAAAGAATGTGGTAGTCCTATTGATGTCCTTGCTGGTATGACAAGGTCTGATTGTAAGTCTAAAGATCTCATGAAATATGTGAAACTGGCCAGCAAGGCCAATAGTCTCAAAAAGGATCTTAATGCAATCCCAAAGGTGTTTAGCCATTAAGACTAGGTTGGCTGGATCCACATAGGTATAGTCCACATTCTAAAGCATAGAATCTTGTATGAGGTTGGAGATAAAGCCATTAACTTGTCAATTGAGTAATGTCCATTTCTCCTATTCTAGAATAGTAGTTATATGGGCAAAAGTAATGTCACCATTGATAATACCCCAGACAGAGAATGATTCTAGAATACTGTGCATATAAATGGATCAAATGGGATAGTTGATCTGACCTTTGAGGACAGTAATGTGATGAAGGATCTGGTTATCAATCTTGAGCTTAGTAGAGGTGGAAAGGAGAGCAGCCATTGTATCTGTTTAGGACAAGAGGAGATCTGAAAAAACATTGTCAGCTATGAAGTTGCAATAAACAGTATGAATAATAGAAAAATCAACAAGGTAAGAATCTAAAGTAGAAGGTCTAGTGCCATATAAACCAGTAGGTGTCAGTGACTGTAATGGTGATTGGAATCCTCTATGTTGTAACCATAGTAAACATCTATGGTGTTTTTTGGAATATCTCTAAATGCAATTGAATCAAAAGGTCTTTTGCTTCTCCTTTGGAGTTTGTGTCTTTCTAGTTGGCACTGGAGTGTACTAAAAAGGAAGGGAATTATAACAGTTGCTTAGAAAGTGATTCCATTGCAACTCCTCAAAATAGTAAGGATTTTCAATAATGGTGTCACTGAAATAGCCACTTTCCACATAAATTTCTGTTTTACTACATGAGTGATTGTCACATACTGCTTCAACTCTGGTACCCCAGTACTCTCCAGTATGATCTCCAGTATGATCTCCAGTATGATCTCCTAGATATCTCTTATCTCATCTCTCATATTCTTGATTTGTATGATCTTCTTCAGTTATTCTCATTCTTAGTTCCTCTGAGCAGGTGTCTCACTTAGTATGATAGCCCAACATCTGTCTCTGACTTGTCTCTGACCTGTCTTGGGTATGTCCCTAATCTGTCTCTGACTTTGATATATCATTACTCATTCTGTTTCATCTTTGATAACCTGTCACATTCTGTTACTAATCCATCCAGACTCCATAGTATAAATATGGTACTCCAACTTGTATATACTTCAGTTTGAATATTGAATTAGTTTCCTTTTCATGCTTTTGACCTTGAGCTCTATGCTCATCTGACCTCTGACTCTGAGGATAACAAGTATAAGGGCATGACACATAAGTTCTGCAACAAATGTCCTCACCCCCTCTGTTTCACCTATCCTTTCCTTACCCTTCTGTTGCAACTTTGTTCTGGACATTGTTGAACTTGTCTGGAGGACCTGGACTTGATAGTATATTCAAACTCATACTTGTACTTGTCATACTCACTATGTCGCACACCCAAACATCCTGTTAATGACTCAAGTTGGTTCTTGGCTCCTCTCACACCATTCCTGGTGACTTCCATAGTCTTAGTGCTAGATCCATGACTTTCCCATCCATCTCCACTGCACTTCATTGTCACACCACTCCTTCTGGTCCATTCAACTCTCCTCTCACTCCACTACTGGAAACAGGCCTTGTCTTCCTCTGAATCCATGAACTCCAGGATGATCCTGTTCCTGGAGAAAAAGATCTTCATGCTTCAGCCCCTCTGGTCTCTAGAAATGATAATAGTGATGATCCACCATCTGATCCCTCAGAACCACCCAATTCTTCTGATCCAGGTGACCCCTTCAACAACAATGATGAGCAGTAGCCTAATGATGTACCCTTGGCTTTTGAACCATTTAACCAACTCACCAATGTCATTCAGAACATGACTTGGCAGACACTTCAACATAAGTCCTCCAACACTCCTAAAACCAAAATCTAGGAGCCAGACCTGTTCAATAGACTAAATCCCTGGAAACTCCATCCCTTTATTGTCCAGTGTAAGTTGAACTTTCAAGCCAATCCTAAGTCATTCCACCATGATTGTGCCAAAGTCACTTTCACACAGTTCTATCTCAAGGGGGTCACCCTTGAATATTTCAAGCTGGACCTTCTTGGCAGTGAACCTCTAGAGCTCTGTTCACTCTGGATGACCAGCTAGGAAGTGTTCCTGTATAAACTCCAGTCTAACTTCAGTCTGTATGATCCCATTGGTGATATGGAAGCTTAGCTTGAGCAACACTGCATGAAGGATTTTCAACACATCTCCAACTATGTAGTCTAGTGGAACCACCTAGCGAGCCAAGTCCAGGAATGGAGTCCTGGAGCACTCCACCACAGTTTCTACATCGGACTTCCCAATTGCATTAAGAACAAGTTGTCTTGGCTTGGAAAAATGAACAACCTCCATGACCTCCATACTTTAGTATAGCAGATCAACCATCACTATTGGGAATGTAGGGAAGAGATTTCTAGGGCCAATAAGGTTTCCAAATCTAACTCCAAAAATGGTAATTCCAAGGCCACTACCTCTATAGCCCTGCCTTCATCTGCTCCCACCTCAGACTCCAAGCCTAGAAGTTCTGTGAAGGACTCTAAGGCCTTCAACTCCAGCAGTAACTCCAACTCTAGAACCTCCATGGCCCCCAAACCTAACTTGTTGTCCAGGCTAGGTAAGAATAGCAAGCTCATAGTGGTTGAGTGTAAGCATTATTTCAATACCAATCTATATATGTTCTGTGGTTAAGCTGGCCACAAGGCTAAAGAGTGCCCAAAGTTGTTGTCCCAGACATCCAAGGCTTGCACAGCTACAACCACAACTCTAGAAGTCAAACTGAAGGCCTCTAGCACAAAGGCAAAAAAATAGTCAGCAGCCTCATAGACTCCACATAGACTTAAGGTTGCATTAACTCTGTCTGTGCATCTAAGGAGGTCTGACTCAATGTGTCCACTCTTTCAGATCCCTGCTCTCTCATGCCTACCATCTCAGTCCTTTCCTATGACATTCCAACCTTTCCCACACTCATAGACTCTGGATCTTCTGATTGTTTCATAAATACCTCATTCATTAATGATCATGGACTTTCTCCATACTCTGTTCCTCTACTTTAACTCTAGCTCTTTGATAGAACATCCAACTCCACCATTACTCATGCTGTTGACCTCTTTATCCATTTTGAAACCAGTGACATCACTCCAATGACATTCTATGTTACTTCATTGGATGGATTCTGTTTCCTTATGCTAGGACACAACTGGCTCATCTGCTATAATTCATTGATTGACTGGATTTTGAGCAGTATCTCATTCCACCCATCTGGACAGACTTTGCTAGTAACTCTGAGCTCTACCCTGCAGCCTCTGGACTTACCTCCTCTGGCTGACCCCACACCCCCTAATCCATTGTGTTTCTGTAACCACAAGACTCTGCCCATTGTGCTAATCAATGCACCTGCCTTTGCATTGGCCTATCACCTTCAGGACTCTGTATAGTTTAGCCTGCAACTCTGCCCTAAGAATACCCAACTTTGTGCATCTTCCATAACTCTGGATTCTATTGATCTCTCTAGAGTCCCTTTGAACTATCATGACTTCATGGACATCTTTAGCAAAAGCAAGGCTTCTAAGCTTACTCTGCACTACAAACATGATCTTAAAATCAACCTGGAAGAAGGCACATCTCCTTCATTGGGCACTATATACTCTCTTTCTGCCTCTAAGCTTGAATCACTCTGGACATTCCTTGATGAACATCTAGCTAATGAGTTCATTCGTCCCTCCTCTTTCACCTATGCCACTCCAGTTCTCTTTGTCTGCAAAAAGGACAGTTCATTTCATCTCTGCATTGACTTCTAAGGACTTAACAAGATCATGAAGAAAGACCACTATCCCCTTCCCCACATCTCCAACCTCCTAGATGCTCTGAGCTGAGCTAAAATCTACATCAAAATTGACCTCTGGCACACATACCATTTGGTTCACATTGCTGAGGGAGATAAATGAAAGACTTTGTTCCAGATCCAATATGGCTTGTATGAGTGGCTAGTTATGTTATTTGGTCTCACCAATGCTCCAGTAGCTTTCTAGTGGTTTGTCAACACCATTTTTGCTGATCTGTTAGATGTTTGCATTATAGTTTATCTTGACAACATCCTCATCTACTCTGCAAACAAGGCCTTCCATAAGAAGCATGTCCAGAAAGTACTTCATTGACTCCGCAAACATGAACTTTACATCCACCCAGATAAGTGCGAATTCCACACCAACTCCACCAATTATTTCAAATACCAACTCTTACCCTTCAGACTTATCATGTCTCTAGAAAAGGTTAAAGCAATCATAGATTAGCCCAAGCCTTGGAAAGTTAAGAACACCCAGTCCTTCTTGGGTTTTGTAAATTTCTACAGGCATTTCATTCATAACTACTCCAATATTGTTGTTCCCCTGACCTAACTTACACATAAGGGTACTTTGTGGAACTTTTTCAATGACTGTTGTTTCGCCTTCCAGGCACTTAAGAATATCTTTACCTCTGCTCCAATACTTATCCACTGGAATCTGGATGCTCTGATCATAGTAGAAATCAATGCCTCCAACTATACTATTGCTGGTATTCTCTCTATCTGTTGTATGGATAAGAAAATCCAGCCAGTGGCTTACTACTTTCAGATGCTTCATTCTCTGGAGCTCAATTATAACACCCATGACAAGAAGCTACTTGCCATCCATGAGGCATTCTGGACTTGGTGCCACTACCTTGAAGGTTCTGGAACTCTGATTGACATTGTCACTAATCACAAGAATCTGGAGTATTTTGCCACTACCAAGCTCCTAACTCACCAGCAGGTCTGGTGGTTGGAGTTCCTTTTCCAGTTCAATATGATTGTTTGTTTCCACCCCAGACACCTCAGAGCCAGGCCAGATGCCCTTACTAGATGCTGGGATGTCTACCCTAAAGAAAGAGATAAGGACTATGCTCACATTAATTTCCACAACTTCCACCCCATTTTTACTCAGGAACAGCTCACTGTGTTCTTATGGGCCACTTATTTTGCAGCTCTGGTTCTCTAGGCCAGCACCCTCTTCAACATCAAGTCACTTCACAGTGATATTCTCTTTGCTCTCCCTGTCAACACCATTGCTGCCATTCACCTCTCTAACTCTGACCCCAATTCATGCTGGTCTGTCAACTCCAATGACTTTCTCTGTTTGGATAATTGTATCTATGTTCCAGATGCTGATAACCTCTGACTCCATGTGCTCTGGTATAAGCATGATCATTTGCTATTCAGACATTTCAGACAAAATCACACTTTGGAGCTAATCCATCAGGAATATACCTGGCCAGGCACCTGAACATTTATCAAGGAGTATGTCTCTTCTTGCACAGCCTGCACTCAAGCCAAGGTCCCTAGACATAAGCCCTATAGACTTCTAAAATAGCTTTCAATTCCTATGAAGCCATAGAATTTCATATCCATGGACTTCATCAAACAACTTCCCATGTCCTCTGGACACACCACCATCCTAGTTGCTGTTGATCGCCTTTTCAAGCAATGTATATTCATTCCAACCAATAATAAGGTAACATCTCTGGAGCTCACAAAACTCTTTCTTCTTCATGTTTTTTCCAAGCATGGAGTTCCCTTTCTATTAAGATCAGTTACTCCAGTTCTTTGATAGGAAGTCTGAGAGCATGGGAGTAGTGGCAGAGTAGCAGAGCAGAGGGATGAGTCTTGGTGCAGAACTTATGTGTTGCATCTTGTGTAGGTTCAACTCTTCAGAGAAGGAAAGTAAGAGTAAGGTAGGAGACAACTGGAGTTATCCAAATCAATATTCAGACTAAGGAATGTATAATGAAGTAACTATGATATTTATACTACTGGAGTTGTATCATATTACTAACAGCGTAGCTGCAGAACAGGATAATGAGTAAGACAGAAATAAGAAACTTAGAGCTGTGCACTAGAGATGCAATATGCTAGACTGTGCATTTAAGAATGAAGATTTAACAAAATGGACAGACACAGCCAATCAGAAAACAAAAATGAACATAAAAGGAAATATCACGTGGGTCCAGAGGTCCTATGCACACAAATGGAGAAGATCACTCCAGAGTTGTTAAGGAGTTGGATGTGGAGTTCCAGAGTAGAAATGGCATATAACAGTATCCCTCTCTTAGGCCTGAGTCCTTGAAGGCCTTAAGCACACACAAGGCAGAGTGGCAGAGTCTGAAAGGTGGACAGATGTGCATAAAGGCTGGAGTGTGAATTCCTTTTGTTGTCAAACTACCACCATCTCCTGCTACAATGTCTGATATTATAAAGATTATGGAGTGGGACAATGCAAACCAAGGAACAGAAGAAGAGGAAGGTAGAGGAAGCAGTAGAGATTGCTTAGAAGGAGGCAGAAGAGTGTCAAGCCAAGGAGAACATGGTGAAACAACAGATAAGTCTTCTTTGTATCTAAGGTGGTTTGGAGTTGATTGTCAATAGGTGGAGGAGATCGCTATGCAGCAATATGGTGACAAGGGGAAGTGTAGGGCAGTAATATGTCAGGAGCTTGAGCCATGTGAGAGGTGTGCTCAGAGGGGCTTGAAATGCAAGGCCAGAGCAGGCAAGGCAAGGTCATGCCAGCCCTGCATTAATGTATGGCAAAGATATATGTGACTCAACAAGGAACTGAAACTGGAGTGGAGGAAGAGAAGGGCAGATGACAATGCGGAGGAGCCAAAGAAGAAGAGAAAGACTACCTACACAGAGACAGAGGGTGAATCAGAGCTGAGCCAGAGTAGAGGAGTAGAGGGGAACTATGCCAGTGCCCTTTGTGGAATTGCAAAGGCAATCACCAGAGTCCAGTACACTCTAGAGAAGATGAATGATTAGCTGAGCATCCATAATTACTGGATGCACAGTTTGGTTGACATCCTAACACAACAGGCTTTTGAAGGTGCAGACAAGATGGACTTAGTGTGACGATCCTTGCCATCTCATATATAGTCTCTGGTAGACTCTTCATCACAATGGACTTAGCATATACTTTTTCACTTGATCTTATCTTATCATTTCATGACTAATCTGATCGTGCTTATCTTCTGCTCTTCTTTCCGATCAGATCTATCTTCATTTGGCTATTCTTTGCCATGGTCATTACTGTGTCCTTCTAGACTTCTAATGTGTGTAACCAACACCCTTTTAATCACTGAGTGATTCTTTTCATTTCCATGCTGTGCATGGCTATGGCACAGCCCAGTTCATTACTGCTGCTGTGGCTTCTCTTCCATTTGATCTGCCACCCACAGTATCAAACATGTTATTCATTTCTGATCCCCTTAGCCCTAGAGGCTATGGTATGCCTTTATTGCTATTGGATAGCTACAACACAGACTCTTACCTTAGTCACATCTCTACTGCATAGGCAGAGCATTCTATCTAATTAGGTATTAGGGTTAGACAAACATGTACAAATAGATAGTAGTATATAAACCCCAAGGACGACGCTGGGTAGATCCCCAGTCTAGTCTCTTGGTTTTCACCTGAACTCGACTACTAAGCCTCAAGCATCTCATCAACTCTCTACTAACCGTAGTGAGTTAGTACCTCTTTTCTCTTTTTAGCTAATAGTTTGTAGTAGAGCCAGTTCTTGTTCCCCACTTGGGTTCAGCTGTTTCACTCAGAGTCAAAGAAGGGTGAGGTGGAGGAGGTGATAGTGGAGTTGAAGGAGTTGAGCAAGGCCAGCTTGTTGGTAGTGGACCACAAATCAGAGTAGTGTACACTGTAGAAAGTACACATAATGAAGTTGATTCTACAAAAATGAAGAACAGAGAAGTAAAACATAGATGGGACAGAACTACCATAGGAATGGTGTAGAGTTGTGTGGAGTGCACATAGAGTGTGGATACATACAGAGAATGCAAGCATGGAGGAGTGAAGACCAGAATGATGTGGATGGACTCCTATCCCCCTCTTAAGTTAAAGTGGCAAAGAGGACATAGAGGCCAGGGAAAGGTGAGCGAATGGAGGTGCCAAAAGGTGGATGTCCAGAGGAACAAAGTCATAGTGGACAGGACAGAGTGAGCCTAGGGGGTTGGCATTTTGAACATCAGTACCTGGAAGAAGTTGCTCCCCAAACCCAAGTCATTAATAGATGAAAAAGTGGGAGGGCTAAGCAGTATTTGATGGTGCATGAGTCTGGAACCCAATAAGGTATGCAGAATACACATTAGAATGCTACACCTAATATGGAGTGTATCAGGTCAACATAGCAGAGTATCAGAGATGTGAAGTTGGGATACAGCAGGACTAAGGAGACACAAAGGTTAGAAAGGAAAGACAAAAATAAACAAATGGGGAAAAAGACAAGTAAACACAGGTGAAAACAAAATCAGAGTATTGGAAAGAATAAAATTAAACAGAGTATACCAGATATCAGATAATACAGGGATAAGGACAGGAAGAACAGAGGTCTGGAGAAGGGTGGAGGTTAATCATCCAATGAGGAAAAGAAGTCAGAGGAACTTGAGGGCACAGAGGAAGAAACAGATGCATGCATCATGGTGGTGCAAGAGTCAGAGTGGGAACAAGAGATTATGGAGTGTTCTATGGAGCTATAGAATATACAGAGCATAAGGTTGATGTGGTGAAGTTGTTCTTCTGGATGAAGGTGACTGTTAGAGCCCAAGAGTGGAGTTGAAGGGTCAGATGAATCAAAGGATGGGAGGTCATAAGTCATAGGTGACATTTTAGTAGGAATGTCTAAGGGTGAGAGAGGATCTGTGAAAGGCTCATCCAGAGTTGTGGAGACAGACAGAGTTGATAAAGACAAGTCAGAGGAGGGAGAAGGGTTACTAGTTTGTTCTTTCTAGCATTCTCAATACCAGCAGTCAATCTCCTAAGCCATAAAACAAAGTTTGTAGATAGTGGAGGACTTCTTAAAATGAGAAAGTTTATCTTTGATGTGATCAGGAAGTCCTAAGTAGAAGCTTTGAAGGAGTGTACTAGAGCCCCATTCTTGGACCTGAGAAGCAGAATGATTCCACTCAACTATGTGTCAAAAGATCCTTTCAGAGTCAGACATGTGGAGTAATGTGAGGGCTGCCTTAGCATCAGCAACTGGATTGTGAGGGCTGAAATTTGACTAAAGTTTGTGAAGGAATGAATACCAATCATCTATTCATAATGGATGATCCTGCAGAGTGTCAACTCCAAGGAGGTCTGGCTCAAAATACTCTAATGCAGTGCTGAAAAGGTAAGACTGTGTGAATGTGACCTTGGCTCAATTAGTGCAAAATGAGCACAAATGAGCTTGGAAGTTGGGTTTACATTATGTGACAAAGAAACAGAGTTTCAATGAATGGAGGCCATCAAAACAATCCAGTGAACAGATTTTAGAAGTGGTCATAGTGGAGTTGGACAGGAGTTTGGAGTTTATAGCATTGATGGCATTAGCCAATTGTGTGAAAGGTTTGAAGGCAAGCAGAGTGCTGTTACTAGGAGTGGAACATGCATTGGAATGAGCAGAATGCAACAGAGGGGACTGAGTATGTCTACCTCCAGGCAGTGGAGTGCCCACAGATGATCTAGGGGTTGTGGAGACACAGCTCCCATGGTGCATGAGGTGCACAGAGGCAGAGAACTGAGGGTGAGCAGAGATACTGAGGAGGTTGCCTGGGATAGAGCAATAACTACCAAACATGGACTGAAGGGCTTCATGTTGGGATGGATAGTACTGACAACTGCTCATGCTTGATGGTAACTGAAAACCTACACAATTAGGAGTCTGAATATACTGTTAAAATCAGTCACTCTGGTCCTCCAGAAGAAAGTCCAAGGGCACAGGAGTAGTGGTGGAGTAGTGAAGTGAAGGGGTGAGTCTCAGTGTAGGACTTATGTGTTGTGCCTTGTGTAGGTTCAACTCTTTAGAGAAGGAATATAAGAGTAAGAAAGGAGACAACTGGAGTTATCCAAATCAATATTCAGACTAAGAAATGTATAATGAAGTAACTATGATATTTATACTACTGAAGTTGTATCACATTACTAATGGAGTAGCTGTGGAATGGAATAATGAGTAAGACAGGAATGAGAAATTTAGAGCTGTGTACCAGAGATGTGATATGCTAGACTGCACATCTAAGAATGAAGATTTAACAAAATGGACAGGCACAGCCAATTAGAAAACAAAGATGAACATAAAAGGAAATGTCATGTGGATCTGGAGGTCCTATGCACACAAATGAAGGAGATTACTCTAGAGTTGTTGAGGAGTTGGATGTAGAGTTCTGGAGTAGAAATAGCATATGACACTCTCACATCACCTTTGATCAAGGTTTGGAGTTCGTCTCTCACTTCTTTTGCTCACTTGGAAAAGCCCTTGATATCTGGCTCCACTTCACCTCCAGTTATTATCTGGAGGGAGATAGTCAAACAGAGCATATGAACCAGATCCTGGAACAGTATCTTTGAGTCTATTGCAATTATCAACAGGACAACTGGTCTAAACTTCTTCCCTTAGTGGAGTTTACATGCAACAATTCTCTAAATGCAACTACTGGAGTTTCTCCCTTCTTTGCTAACAAGGGCTACCATCCAAACTTGATAGTACATCTGGAGAAAGACCTCACCTCTGCCAGAGTACAAGAATACTCTGTCAACCTCAACTCCCTTCATTCCTACCTCTGTGAGGAGATTGCTGCTGCTTAGAAACAATATCTAGATTCTGCTGACACCAAACAAACTCTGGCACTGGACTTTAAAATCAGTGACCAGGTTTTCATTAA
>JBBPUB010000491.1:0-13682 GCA_038094415.1 Xerocomus alliaceus
GTCCATCTGTTTGTGGGTGAAACGCAGTGCTAAGCTTTGTTTCAATAGATAAAGCTTTGTTTATCTCCGTCATCACTTGCACTGCAAATTGAGGTCCTCTATCTGAAACAATGGAAGAAGGAAGACCATGATGCTTCCATATGTGATTGAGAAATAGTCATGCCGTATCTAGGGCACTACACTGTTTCGTGCAGGGAATAAGTTCTACTTCTTTTGAAAATCAATCTATGACTGTGAGAATTGAATTGAAAGATCTTGATCTTGAAAGATCAGTGATGAAATCAGCGGAAATATGACTCCAGGGTTTTTCCAGAATTGGCAAAGGTTGCAATAAACCACTAGGAGCTTTGTTTGTTCCTTTGAATCGTTGACAACATTCACAATGAATAACATATTCTTTTACGAATGTCGATATTCCTAGCCACCAATAGAATCTGGAAATCAATTTCAAGGTCTTCTCGTATCCAGGGTGACCCGCTATTGGGGAATCATGGTATAACCTGAGAATGTCCATCTTGATCAGGGCAGAATCTGGTATGTATATGCAGCCTTGCGGATCGTGCAACAAGCCATCCTCTCCTTCGAGTAAAAAATGCTTTCTGCCGAGATGTATGGTATCTTTCTCCATAAGCTTACAAAGCTCATTAAATATAGATTTATTGAGTCGTTCACCTTCATCGGAGATGAGAACTGGAGTATCTTGCTCCATAGATCCAATCTGCTCTGGCGGTATTACTAATACTCCCTTGTTGTCTTGATCTCTACTGATAGCATGATCTTCTCTCCTGGAGAGTGCATCAGCTTTCCCCATTGTAGCTCCTGGCTTGTGAATCCATTTTAGGTTAAATCAAGATAGGTATTGTGCCCATCTGGCTTGTCTGCGATTAAGATCTTGTCTTGTCTGATACCATTGAAGGTTTTGATGATCATTCCAGACTTCCACTGGAAATCTAGCTCCTTCGAGATAATGTCTCCATTCCTCCAATGCTCGAATAACTGAGAGCATCTCCTTATCAGAGATAGGATAATTTCATTCAGCTGGTTGCATGCTATGCGAAGCGTAAGCAACAGGGTGCCATTTGTCATCTTTCTTTATGGAGAGTACTGCTCCCGTGGCATAGTCTGAGGCATCAGCTTCTAAACGAAATTTGCAATCTATATCGGGATAGGCTAAAACTGGAGCCGTGATGAATGCATTCTTAAGTATTTCAAATGCTTGTTGTTGGTCATCTCCCCATTCAAATGGAGTTTCTTTCTTTAAGAGGTCGTTAAGTGGTCTAGCCATGTTTGAGAAATTGGAAATGAATCGACGATAAAAATTTGCCAATCCTAGGAAGCTTCGTACTCCCTTGACGTTAGAGGGAATGGGCCATCGCATTATAGCCTCTACCTTCTTTGTATCCATAGAAATGCCGTTCTTTCCCACAATCATGCCCAGAAAATCTACTTCTGTGACATGAAAGTGACATTTGGGGGCTTTCACAAAGAGGTCATTCTCTTTCAGTCTTCGTAGTACTTCTAGCACGATTCGATCGTGTTCTTCCTGGTTGTCGGTCTTTGTGAAGATTAATAAGTCATCGATGTAGACTACTACCACATCATCCATGTCTGCGAAGATCTCGTTCATCATTGCTTGGAATGTGGCAGGGGAGTTGCATAATCCAAAATACATTACGAGAGGTTCATATGCTCCTCGGAAGCACACAAAGGCGGCTTTCCATTCATCTCCTTCTTTGATGCGTACGTTATTATATCCCCATCTCAGATCCATTTTAGTAAACAGCTTAGCATCTTTCAACTTGTCTACAAGTTGAGAAATCAACAGGAGGGGATAATTGTTCTTGACAGTATGTTCATTGAGATATCGGTAATCCTGTACCATTCGTTTTTCACCATCTTTCTTTGGAACAAAGAATATGGGAGAAGTTTGCGGAGATTTGGAAGGGCAGATATATCCTTTCTGGATCTGTTCATCTAGGAACACTGTAACTTCTTCTTGTTCATCTATAGATAAGGGAATGATCCTTCCTTTTCTAGGTTTAAAGTCTTCTTGCAATTCTATTGCATGATCCCATGGTTTTCGTAAAGGCATTCTCTCGGAATCTTTCTTCGAAAATACCGTGAGATAGTCATGGTATTCTTTCGGAACTAGTTGCTCAGGGGGTATCTCCTTCGGTTGTACTTTCTCAAGAACTTTTTCATTCCTTTCTAAGGAATTTATCCAATGATACACATGATAGCTTTGGTCGAGTTGTTCTTTTCGGAGCATCTGTAAAAACTTGCTTGGGGTGGAATCACCTTGTTGGAGATTTCGACAGTGTTGGGGACATCTCGTCAATCTAACCGATCCAGTAGTCCAATCTATATCGGGGTTGTGGCGCTGTAACCACTCATATCCCAGAATGAATTCAAACTTTCCCAAATCGGTGACCTCTGCTGTTAATTTCTCATGATGACCTTCATATTCCATAACAAGCTGACAGTTATGCATTATTTTCCCAGCTGCGTTCAAGGTACCATTGGCGTTATACACCGCTATGGGGTGTTTTAAAGGGGTTAAAGGTAAATGAAGACGCTGTGCAAAACTTTGATCAATGAAGATTGCATTTGCTCCAGAGTCTAGGAGTGCAGATGTTTTTGTGAAAGGTATATTTAACTTTGAGGTGATTTTTATCAGTAGAACTATATCCTTCTTGGGGTTTAAAGTTCTGATGAAATGAAACTCAGTTTCTTTCGTGTCGGGTAATAGATCATCAAGGTCTTCTTTGGTTAAGTCAGGATACATGACTTGGACATCACGTCATTTTTGTTCAGGGGTGGGAGTAGAAGTTTTCATACTTCGTATCTCCACTACTTCTGGGAAAACTTTCTTTTTTATGGTTATATGCGAATCAAGCACCAGTGTTTCGCCCCAGCCAAGCTTATCATCTAGATGAGACCCACATGTCGGCAAAGATAAAGTTTCTTCTATTTCCAGAATAGCATATCGATTCGGGCTTCCTCCTTTCCCAGATCTAGGGGGTTGCCCTAATCTTTTCCCTTTTTGGAAATTGTTTCATAATCTTGGAACCAGGCACGGGCTTCATCAAAACCCATTCCTGCAATAAACTTACTCCAATCTCTCTCTTTTCCTTTTCCTGGTGTTTCTTGTGCTTCTTCAGAGTTCATTTCCCTGATATTTCTAGAGGGTCTTCCCGTAGCACACCATTTGGCATGTCCTCCACCGAGGAATTTACACTTTTCACACACCTTTTTGGGTTTCGGGCATTTTGATGCAATATGAGGACCCTGACAATTAAAGCATTTTAAGGGTCTTTGCCCTTTTTGGATGGCATCTACGTCCATGGCGTTAGGATCTTTGGCAGGTCTAGCGATCCGATCGGCAGTTCCTCGTTGAATGAATCCTAAAAGTTCCTGTCTTTCTCCATATTCCTTTACTTTAGCCATGAATGTGGTGCAATCTTTGTATTGGCCATCTCGTAAGAAAAGGTATTTGACCATATCTTGATTCATGTTCCTTTCCATGATTTGCAAGATACGGTCTCTGTTGTATTCTGCGGTTGCTAGATAATTTTCTAATTTGATAAGGTATTGGACTACCGTCATCTTCTCGGTTTGTTTCAGATTCTTGATTTGTCGTCTAGCCCATTCCTTTTCATTGGTTAAACGGAAATGGAGCTCGATGAGCTTTTTAAACTCAGGCCAATCTGTTTCATCCCCTTTTAGGATTTTGTTCAGATGGGCACATGCGAATGCTCCAGCATCTCCTTTTGTCATTTGTGATAGTATGGCTTTTACGCCTGCTTCTCCTTTTAGAACTCCTAGGTTCTCTTGTCTCCATACTTGGGCTTTTGTCCACCATTCCTCGAACTTTCTTCCTCTGGTCCCATCGTATTCTCCTGGATCTGCTACGATCTTGGTTATGCGGGGCCCTCCTCCACTGGATGAGGGGCCTGCCTTTACTTGTTCTTCCATTTCTAGGATATCGTCTCGTAATTTCCTATTTTCACGTAATATTTGTTCCATAGCCCAGCTATGTACATCGAGATATTCTTTGAGATGAATCCCTAATTGGGATAGATCATTCTTACTTGATCCGGCCAACGCATCCAGTGCGTGAACAAGGTGCTCGGGTAATGCCATTGTTTCTTTTTAATCAAATGCAGCGATAGTGGCGTTATCGTCTTCCCGATCTGATCTTACTAATTCTGGAACGTGCCAGTCGTTCTCGTTGAACCAACCTCTGTGGTATCTCCAATTATCTCTAGAGGCTTTAGTCAGGCTTACTATGCCGAAGCTTATTCCGAAAGGGTTTTCTTCGGTTCTGTATGCATGTACTACTGCGAGTATAGGAGCGTTTCAATCAACAACAAGTTTTACGATCCAGCAAATGACAAGGGTGCAGGTTAGGAAAAGTCCAATGAATGTTGCGAGGATGAGTTCAAACGTCGAAATCATCTAATAGTGTTGACAGTTGTGGGGGCGTTGTTGGAGTCCTTCTCCAAAGATCCAACTGTCTGAGGTTGCGTTTGTGGCGGGAACTACTCCTATGAAAGCGGAGTAAGGTGTTCTAAAGGTCCTGCTTCGGTTTCCTACGAAGAGGATCGGGACTTGAGAATCTGTTGCATACTTAGCAATCCACCTAAGGAAGTAGATTGTGATGATGTAAAATGTCAGACTGAAAAGGAGAAGAATGACAATTAATTGCATTCAATATTTGTAGGAGCGGGGCAGGATGTTTCGTAATCCTATCCTACTTCCTCTTTCTATTCCCCTTTTTATCTCCTGCTGATATTGCCAGCGTTGCCTCTTTTTAGGCGGTGGCGGTGCTGCAGGTGCTTCTTCAAACTCATATTCCGACCAACCTTCCGATCTTCTTCTTTTAGGAAGGTTGAAGGTCCGACTATAGAAATCGGCCTGTCCTGTCGAAGCTAAAGCATAAAATCCCCTCTCTTCTTCTGAGGGCAGCCGACACAGTGGTAACCGATCGGCGACGTCTATAATACTCGGACCCGGGCTGCAATCGTTCAGGTCGGGGGTAGGAGGAAGGAGGAGGTCGGGGCTGTCTTCTTCTCTCTCTTCTTTTGTAGGGGTGGATACTATAAGGGGGACAACTATGTCCTCTTCCTTCAAGTCGGTGGCTGGCAATGTACTCTCTTCGCAGCCTTTCTCTGATCTCACGTCTCCGTTGATCGTATCTCTCACGATCGAATCCTGATGGGGGAAGCCTGGTAAAGAACCTTCTAATTCTTGTAAGAAGGCGGTGGCTGGCGAGATGGATCTGTTCCCACCGTCCGGGACCTGTGCAGCCTGTTCTTGCCCTACTCTCAGCTCTGCCCGTTGGCAACCGACGATGAAGGGACGAAGGGAGTGGTGGAACTGGGGGAAGGACACTAGCACTCGTTAGTACTGGTCCTGTAGTAGAGGGGGTCACTAGAGAAAATAAGAGTCTAGTCTAATGAAACGGCAGAACTCTCTTGGGAACTTGAACCGGCTCTACTACAACTATCAGCTAAAAATAGAAAAGACTACTAACTCGTTCTGTTGAGGAAAGAGTTGAGGTGGTGAGGTGTTCTTAGTAGTCGAGTTCTGGAGAAAACCAAGAGACTAGACTGGGGATCTACCCAGCGTCGTCCTTGGGGTTTATATACTACTATACTATTTGTACATGTTTGTCTAACCCTAATACCTGATTAGGTAGAATGCTATGCCTACGCAGTAGGGCAGCGACTAAGGTAAGAGTCCATGTTGTAGCTATCCAATAGCGATAAAGGTGTACCACAGCCTTTAGGGTTGAGGGGAACAGAAATGAATAACACATTTGATACTGCAGGTGGCAGATCAAATGGAAGAGAAGCTGCAGCATCGGTAATGAACTGGGCTGTGCCATAGCCATGCACAGTACGGAAATGAAAAGAATCACGCGGTGATTAAAAGGGCATTGGCTACACGCGTTTAGAAGTCTAGAAGGAACACGGTAATGACCGTGTTGAAGAATAGCCTAATGGAGATAGATCTGATCGGGAAGAAGAGCAGAAGATAAACACGATCAGATTAGTCATGAAAAGATAAGATAAGATCAAGCAAAAAGTATATGCTAAGTCCGTTGCGATGAAGAGTCTACCAGAGACCGTATATGAGATGGCAAGGATCGTCACAGCCTCTACCTTTTTTGGGTCCATAGAAATGCTATTCTTTCCTATAATTATGCCAAGAAAATCTACTTTTGTAATATAAAAGTGGCATTTGAAGGCTTTCACAAAGAGGTTATTCTTTTTTGATCATTGGAGTACTTCTATCATGATTTAATTATGTTCTGCTTGATCTTTCATTTTTATGAATATTAGTAAGTCATCTATATAAACCACTATCATATCATCCATATCAGCAAGGATTTCATTTATTATTACTTGAAACATGGCTGGGGAGTTGCACAATCTGAAATACATCACAAGAGATTCATATGCTCCTCTAAAGCATACAAAGGCAGCTTTCCATTCATCTCCTTCTTTGATGTGAACATTGTTATATCCCCATTGTAGATTCATTTTTGTGAATAATTTAGCATTTTTCAGTTTATCAACTAATTGTGATATTAGCAGCAAAGAATAGTTGTTTTTGATGGTGTGCTCATTGAGATATTGGTAGTCCTACACCATTCTTTTTCCACCTTTTTTTTTTGAAATAAAGAAAACAGGAGAGGTTTGTGGCAATTTCAATGGATGAATATATCCTTTCTGCAATTGTTCATCTAGAAATGCAGTGACTTCTTCCTATTCATCCACTAAAAGGGGAATTAGCCTTTCTTTTTGGGGTTTGAATTTGTTTTGCAATTCAATTGCATGATTCCATGGCTTTTGTAAAGGCATTTTTTTAGAATCCTTTTTAGAAAACACTGTGAGGTAATTATGATACTTTTTTGGGACTAGTGCCTCTGGAGGAATTTCTTTCAGTTGAACTCTTTCTAGTACTTTTTGAGTTTCATTGTCTCTTTCTAGTGAGTTTATCCAATGATATACCTGATATGACTGCTTGCACTGTTCTTTCTATAATGCCTATAAAAACTTGCTTGGGGTGGAATCATCTTGTTGGAGATTCTAATAGTGCTGGAGACATCTCATTAATCTAACCTTTCTGGTTGTCCAATCTATTTCTAGGTTGTGGCACTGTAACCACTCATATTCTAGTATAAATTTGAACTTTTCTAGATTGGTGACCTCAGCCATCAGTTTTTCACAATGACCTTCATATTCTATAATAAGCTGACAGTTATGTATAATTTTTCTAGTAGTGTTCAGAGTTCCATCAGCATTATATACTGGAATTGAACATCTTAAAGGAGTTAAAGACACTGGGTGAATTGCTGGTCAATAAAGATAGTGTTTGCTCCAGAATCTAGGAGGGCAGATGTTTTAGTAAAAGGAATATTTCATTTATTTTAGAGGTTATCTTAATCAGTAGAACTATATCTTTTTTTGAATTAATGGTTCTAAGGAAATGAAATTTCTTCTAATCATTTTCTTCTGCTTCAAATAATAGTTCATTAAAATCTGTCTCAGACAATCCTAAATATATAGTTCTAACATCATGTCCTTTCTATTCTTTTGATGGGATTGGAGTCATTATACTTCTAATCTTCACCACTTCTGGGAATAAGATATTTTTCTTGTTTGTTATATGCAAATCAAGCACCAGTGTTTCATTCTGACTAAGCTCATTGTTTAGATGAGACCCACATGATGGCAGAGAAGTTTCTTTATCTAATATTGCAAATCAGTTAAGGCTTCCTATATGCCTAGATATAGTAGATTGCCCTAAGCTTTTTCCATTTTAGAGGTCATGTGTTTGTAATCCTTAAATCAGGCATGGGCTTCATCAAAGTCCATTCCTGCAACCAATCTACTCCAATCCCTTCCTTTACTCTTATTCTTAGGTGGACTCTCAGGTTCAGGAAATAAGCTATAATTTATTTCTCAGATGTTTCTTGATGCATTTTTTATAGAGCACCAAATAGCATGTCCTTCTGCTAGAAACTTACACTTTTTACACACTCTCTTTGGCTTTGGGCATTTTGCAGTGATATAGTGGCTTAAAAAAGTGTTTCAATGTTGGGCCATTTTGGACAAATGGATCAATTGCCAAAGATATGGGACAAACAAGATCAAACACTTGTAGGGTCAAAGATAGTACTTGCTCTTGGCATTCTAACACCACTTAGATCATGTGATTTGGTTGTTATGGTACCAAGATATAGCCATTTTAAAATGACATGTCATTGGGATATTTATTTAAGCATCATGCTGTCATTTATAATTTGGTAAATAACATAAGACTTTGACAGCTTCTGATGGATGCTATGCCTTGACCCTGCTTACTTATGTAAATATGGGGTATATAAAGACCATGTGCTATTCAGCTACTTCATTATCACCATAAAATCCATTTCTACCTCTACTAAAGCCAATATTCTCTTCCTCACTGAATCTGGCCTTTCTATTTGTAATATTTCCTCTTAGACTGGCCTAGAAAAGTCTATTGTGGCTAGGGTCATTAAGAAATTCCTTTCAGATAAGGAAAACATCAAGTTAGGGCATTCTTCTAAGCTTTTCCCTACTAGTAGAAGAAGAATTGTCTCTAGTATTACCACTGAAAAGGCTGAAAATGCTATTCAGGCTATCCATCTCATTAATTCTACCCTCCCCTCCCCCATCTCCTTCCAGACTGTTTGTAATGTACTCAAGTCTGCTTCTCTCAAGGCTGTGGTTAAGAAAAAGAAGCCTTACTTGTCACTCAAGCATAGAAAACAAAGGCTTACTTTTGTTCTCAAGTATCAAAACTGGACTGTAAAGGACTGGACTAGGGTTATTTGGTCAGATAAGACAAAGATCAATAGGATTGGGTCAGATAAAAAAAAGTATGTGTGAAAAGTGGCAGATGAGTCTTTGTAGAATAAGAAGGTTCAAAGGATAGTAAAATTTAAAGGAGGTTTCTTGATGGTTTGGAAATGTATGGGTTGGAATGGTGTGGAGATTCTGGCAGAGGTGAAGAATAAGATGATTACTAAGCAATATGTCACCATTTTGGAGGACAATCTGCTTTCCAGCATGGAAAGTTCTGGGATTTCTAAGGAGAGCATAATCTTTCAGCAGGATAATAATCTCAAGCACTCCTCAAAAAGAGCTCAGGATTGGCTTAACTCCCATAGAATCAAGCTTCTGGATTTGCCAACTCAGTCTCCAGACCTTAGTCCTATTAAGCATCTCTGGCAAATCTTGAACAAAAAGATCAATAGCTATTCAAGACCATTAAAAGGAGTATGAGAGCTTTGGGAGAGAATTGTGGTGGAGTGGGGCAAGATTGAGGTTGAGGAGTGTCAAAGATTGATTGAAAGTATGCCTAGAAGGTTAGAGGCAGTGATAAGGGCCAAAGAAGGGCCCACTAAATACTAAAAGTCTAGATCTAAAATGATGCTCAAATAAGTGTTCCAATGATATGTCATTTTAAAATGGCTATATCTCAGTGCCATGATAACTAAATCACATGATCTAAGTGGTGTTAGAATGCCAAGAGCAAGTACTATCTTTAACCCTGCAAGTGTTTGATCTTGTTTGTTCCATATCTTTGGAAATTGACCCATGTGATGATCCTTGCCATATTATATACAGTCCAGGGTAGACTCTTAATCACAACAGATTTAGCATATACTTTTTTGTTGATCTTATCTTATCTTTCTTTCCTCTTATCTGATCATGCTTATCTTCTACTCTTCTTCCTGATTGGATCCAAACCCATTTAATCACCACATGATTTTTTTCATTTCTGTGCTATGCATGGCTATGGCACAGCCCACTTAATTACCACTGCTGCAGCTTCTCTTCCATTTGATCTGCCACCCATAATATCAAATGTGTTATTCATTTCTGCTCCCCTCAGCCCTAGAGGCTGTGGTACACCTTTATTGCTATTGGATAGCTACAATATGGACTCTTACCTTAGTCACAAACACACAGCTTTTATCCTAATCAGGTATTAGGGTTAGGCAAACATGTACAAATAGTATAGTAGTATATAAACTCCAAGGATGATGCTGGGTAGATCCCCAGTCTAGTCTCTTGGTTTTCTCCAGAACTTAACTACTAAGCCTTAAGCATCCATCAACTCTCTGCTCAACACAGTGAGTTAGTATTCCTTTACTCTTTTACTAAAGTAGTTTCATAGTAGAATCAGTTTTGACACCCTAGTGGGTTCTGCCATTTCATTAGACTAGACTCTTTCTAGTGACCCCCTCTACTACAGCCACACTGGTACTAACAAGCACCAGTGCCCATCCAGTTCCACCACTCTCTTTGTCCCTTTATCATCAGTTGCCAACAGGCAGAGCCAAGAAAAGAGCAAGAGCCAGCTACTTAGATCCCAGAGGGTGGAAACAGATCCAAATCTCCTGCCACTGCCTTTTTAAGAGAGCTAGAAGGTTCTTTATCCAGCTTCCTCCATTAGGACTTGATCATGAGAGATATGATTGAAGAAGAACTGAGATTAGATCTAGGCTTCAAAGAGAGTACATCACCAGCCACCAACATGAAGAATAAGGAAATAGTTGTTTCCCTTATTCTATCCACCCATACAAAGTCAGACCCTGACAAAGACAGCCCAGACCTCCTTCTTCTGCCTACCTCCAATCCGAACGATTGTAGCCCAGAACCAAGTATTGTAGATGCCAGTCAGTCCTCATTGCATTGGCTGCCCTTGGAAAAAAAGAGAGGATTCTTCACTTTAGCTTTGACAGTACAGGCCGGTTTCTATAGCTGGACTTTCAACCTTTCCTGCCACCAATTACTCTCTAGGTGGTCAAATTACAAATTTGAAGAAGCTCCAGCCCTGCCAAGGAAAAGACAGTGGAGGCAATACCAACAGGAGATAAAGAGGGGAATAGAAAGAGGAAGTAGGTTAAGGTTAAGGGACATTTCAGCAAAGAGTTACAAGTATTAATTAAATGCAATTAATTGTCACTCTAATCATCCTTTGCCTGATTTTCTATTTGATTATGCTATACTTCCTCAGGTGGATCACTAAATACACCACAGATTCACAAGTCCCAATTCTCTTCATAGGAAATTAGTCACAAATGTTGTGATCACCTTACATCACATTTATCAGAGTAGTCCCTGCTATTAAAGCCACCTTGGACAGTTGGATCTTTGGAGAAGGAATTCAACAACCACAGCACAACTACAACCAATACTAGATGATCTTTGAAATCATCTTAGCCACCATTGTCAGAATCATCTTAGTCCTCACAGCAGTCCTTTGTTGGATTATCAAACTAGTTGTAGAATGAAACACCCCCATACTCACAGTAGTCCACATATACAAAACTGAAGAAAATCCCTTTGGAATCAGTTTCAGCATTGTAAGCCCCACTAAAGCCTCTAGAGACAATTGGAGATACTGAGGAGATTGGTATAACAAGAACAATTGGCATTACCAAAGAAATCTCTCAGAAGACGATAACACCACAGTCACCAGATTTAATTAAGCCATTATGTCACTATCCGAATATCTCACAAATGCACTGGATGTATTAGCAAACTCATTCAAAAATGAGCTGTCCTAATTAGAAATACATTTGAAAGATTACCTCAGCACTCAGGATCATGCCATGAATAAGATTAGTCAAGATAATAAAAGAATGCAAGAAGAGCTAGAACAAATGGAAGAACAAGTAAAAACCAATACTAGATCCAGCTCCTCAGGGGCTCACATCACCAAGGTTGTTGTAGACCCAGGGGAATATGATGGAACACATGGACGAAAGTTTGAAGAATGGTGGACAAAAACCCAAGTTTGGTGAGACAAAAACATAGGAGCTCTCCATGGAGAAGTGGGAGTAAAAGCAATCCTCTCATAAATGACAAAAGGGGATGCCAGAGCTTTTGCTCAAGCACATCTGAATAAAATCCTAAAAGGGGATACTACAGATTGGCCAGAGTTCAAAAAGCTGGTGGAACTTCATTTCCATCTCACTAACAAGAAAGAATGGGCACGACAACAGATTGAAAATCTCAAGCAAGGAGATAAGATGATGGTTGCCCAGTATTTCATGAAACTTGAAAACTACCTCTCCACTGTAGATTATGACACAGATTGAGTGCTACAGATCATGGAATGAAATATGAATCAAGAAATGGTCAAATACTTATTTATAAAAGATGGTTGCTATAGGGATTGCACCACCTTTATGCAAAAAGCCAAGGAATATGGAGAATACCAGGAACTTTTAGGTTTCATCAAACAAGGCACTGCCAAAAGAATCTCATGACCACAAGATCCAAATGCCATGGATGTGGATGTAGTCCAAAAGGGGCAAGGAAGTCAAAAACCCCTAAAGTGTTTCAATTGTGAAGAACCACACGTGGCTTCAAAGTGCCCAAAGCCTAAAAAGGCATGTGACAAATGTAAGTTCCTAGGTGGAGGACACACCAAATGGTGCACTACCTCTCAACCCTTCCAGAATATACGAGAAATAAGTGAAACATCTGAATCTACTTCTGAAAAAGGAAAAGGGAGAGATTGGAGCCAATCTGTCAGAGGAATGAACTTTGATGAAGCAAGAGTATGGTTTAAGGATTATGAAACCATTGCTTCTCAATCAGGAAAAGATTAAGGCAACCCATTATGTCTGAAAAGATGGGAAGCCCAAACCAATATTCTATTCTGGAAGTAGAAGAAGATTTATTTTTACCATCATGTGGGTCTCATTTAGATAATGAGCTTGGCTGGGACAAAACACTGGTGCTTGATTCACATATGAACAATATCATATTCCCAGAAGTAGTGGAGATTAGGAGCATGAGATCTCTGACTTCCAAAACTGATCAAAAATGACATGATGTAAGAAGCATGTATCCAGATCTAACCAAAGAGGATCTTGATGAGCTTATACCTGAGACAAAAGAAGACAACTTCTGCTTTTTATAAACTATCAATTTCCAGAAGGATATAGTGCTACCCATAAAGATAACCCTGAAACTAAACATCCCTTTCACTAAAACATCTGCCCTCCTAGATTCTAGAGCAAATGTGATCTTCATTGATCAACAATTTGCACAGTGTCTTCATCTTCTTTTAAACCCTTTAAGACATCCTATATCAGTATACAATGCTGATGGAACCCTCAATGCTGCCAGAAAAATAATGCATAATTGTCAGCTTGTTATGGAATATGAAGGTCATTGTGAGAAATTGACTGCTGAAGTCACTGATCTGGGCAAGTTTGAATTTATTCTAGGATATGAGTGGCTACAGTGCCACAACCTAAAACGGCAGAACTCTTTGTGAGAACTTGAACCAGCTCTACTACTTCTATCAGCTAAAGAATATAATGGGATACTAACTCGTTCTGTTGAGGAAAGAGTTGAGGTGGTGAAGTGGCTTAGTAGTCGAGTTCTGGAGAAAACCAAGAGACTAGACTGGGGATCTACCCAGTGTCGTCCTTGGGGTTTATATACTACTATACTATTTGTACATGTTTGTCTAACCCTAATACCTGTTTAGATAGAATGCTATGCCTACACAGTAGGTCTACGACTAAGGTAAGAGTCCATGTTGTAGCTATCCAATAGCGATAAAGGCGTACCACAGCCTCTAGGGCTGAGGGGAGCGGAAATGAATAACACGTTTGA
>JBBPUB010000492.1:0-13575 GCA_038094415.1 Xerocomus alliaceus
CAGATCACATGAAATTGCACTCCTCAGTGGTTCTAGGGCTCTGATTGTGTGACAGACACAAACCAGGTTCCATGGGAGTGGTGACAGGCTTGCAATCGCTCATATTGAATCTAGAGAGCATATCTATGCAATACTGCTGCTGGGAGATGGTAAGGGAGCACTTGGATTGATTTCAATCAATCTTGATGCCCAGGATCTCAGTGGTAGCTCCCAAATCACGCAATTTGAAGTGTTTGTGCAGATCAGTGATTGCCTGCTTGATTGCATCAAGAGATTTGGATGCAAATGTCATATCATCCACAAACACTAGGAGAATGATCTGGACATCACTGCACACATAGATATACACAGCAGCATCAGAATATGTCTGAATAAAGCCCATGGACTCAAGAGTGGTGTGCATCTTGTGATTCCAGTGATTTCCGCCCTGTTTGGTGCCATATAGTGCTTTCTGGAGCAAGCAAACAGTGTCTTTTGGGTTTTTCTCTGCAAATCCTTCTGGCTGCTCCATATACACATCACAGTCCATTTCACCATTGAGATATGCATTTGAGACATCCACAGACCAGAGATAGAGGTCATGGATTGCTGCAAGCGCCAGAATGACTCTGAGAGTGGGCAAGCGCACTGTAGGAGCAAAGACCTCAAGATATTTGAATCCAGGGTGCTGGAAGAAGCCTTGTGCAACTAGGCAGCCTTTATATCACTTAAATGAGCCATTAGTGTGATATTTCTTTGTAAATACCCAGTGGAATCCAATAATAGGTCAATCCTTTGGTCTGGGCACAAGTTTCCATGTGCCATTTGAGTTATGGGCTGCTAATTCATCCAGAGCAGCTTGGGTCCATTCCTGAGCATCATCTTGCTTCAATGCATCCTTATATGACCTGGGATGCAGTGTATTGGCACTGAAACAAGCAGCCATATCTGCTTCTTCATCAGAATCATCAGAGTCATCAATCAGCTGTGCAGGACTGAGTTTTCATCATTCCCTGGGTGGCTGACAATTTATACATGGCATTCTAGCTCCAATTCCAATGGGACTAGCTGGTCTGACTGGCTCAGGACTCAGAAGTGGTTGGGGGGTGACTAGATCATCAATTAAATGGATTTGAGCAGGATGAGGTGTATGGGGTTCTGCATCCTGTGCTGCATCAGGATTAGGTGCCCCCCCAGGATGTGGAACACCAGGAATTGAGGGAGGCTCATCTTCATCATCTCTAGTGTATGGTGCGATATAAGGAGTATTAGGCTTGTCAGTCATGCTTTACCTATTGTCCATCACACTTTTCCTAATGTCCATCACTCCTGATGATTTGTCCGTCACACTTGGAGTGGTGTCAGTCATGCCACTATTGGTAGTCCTTTCATCAAAATCAGCGTGTTCTAAGATAATTGTGCACTTTGTTGTTGGGTTGTAGAACTTCCAGCCCTTGTAGCCATTAGGATAGCCAATAAACACACATTTCTCATAATGTGGTTGCAGTGCAGCTCTTTTGTCCTTTTGAATGTGCACATAGGCAGTGCAGCCCCAGACCCGGAAGTGGGAAACATCTGGTTTCCGTCCATGCCAGAGTTGATATGGTATTGCGCTTTGCAGAGCTGCAGTAGGGCATCTGTTCCACACATGGACAAGTGCTGCAAGTGCTTCACCCCAGAATGCCATTGCAAGACCAGATTCCTTCAACATAGCAGTAATGCACTCAGATAAGACTCTATTTGCATGCTCTGCAACCCCATTCTGCTATGGGCGAGCTCGGACAGTGTACTAGCACTCTATGCTGCATTCAGTGGTGAATTTGAGCATGGCATTGCTCATATATTCCCCTCCCTTGTCATCTTGCAGGGTCTTGATTTTGCACTCTGTCTGGTTCTCTGCAAATGCCTTAAACTGCTTAAATGCACTGAAAACATCTGATTTGGCACGAATTGGGAGCACAAAGCAGTATCTCAAGTAATCATCTATGAAAATGACCCAGTAGCAGAATCCAGAGAATGTGCAATAGGGAACCTCATGTACATCTGAATGCATGAGTTCCAGAGGCCTGGATGTGTGAGTTTGCAAGCTAGGGAATGGATTGGCATGCATTTTGCCAGCTAGATATGGTTCACAGATGGGATCTGGCAGAGATTTGTTGTCCAGCTTCATACCAGTCATCAAATTGCACTCATGGAGTGATTTCACATTAATTGCATTGTGGTGCACAAATCTGCGATGCCAGAGGGACAGATCCAGTGGGACAGTGGTTGCAGGATGTGCATACTCAGTAACTACCTCAGTTTCACCATCTAGGAATGCTACATTGTTGCTATTGATTGTTGCAACAAAAAGTGGTGGTCCAGAAGCTTGAGAAAAAGTCATGTGGATAGCATTGATATGGACAGTAAAGGATGAGTTCCAAGTGAGATATAGCACTGATAGCAGATTATTGTGCAGCTCTGGCACATGTAGGACATTGCTAAACTCGACTTGTCTACACCTCTTCCCATTTATGATAGGACAGAATATTACAGACCCCACCCCAGCTGAATAGACCACTGTATTGTCTGCTAGCTTGATTGGGACATGTTTTGGCACATAATTGCACAACCAGTGGCGATGTGGGATCATATGAGAAGTGGCCCCCGAGTCTGCATTCCATTCATGGCCAGCATCGAGTTGGAGCGGTGAGAATGGATCAGTGGGATCACTGGAATGAAGACTTGCATTTCTGGCCTTCTCCACCACCTCTGTAGTCTCTGAGGCTGGTTTAGCAGACTGAGACTGGTCTGCTTTCCTGTCCTTTGGTTTCTAGGACTTATAGTGGTTCTTTGCACACTGCAATGCACAGCAAATGCATTGGCAGTGCCCTGGCTTCTTACAGAAGGAGCAGGGCAAGTTGGGGATGCATTTGCACCCAGATGCAGTGGTAGACATAGCAGCGACTGATGGCATGATAGATACAACATCAGGACGCAGTTTGCAGTGGATTTCCTCAGTCTGGAAGGCTGCTTTGACCTTGTCTTTGTCCAGATCTGTGAGAAGGGCCAGGGATGAAGTAAATGAGGAGAACTTCAGACCAAGAGCTTGAATCATGGCCATACAGGCCAATTCATCATTCAGAGTCTTCATATCAAAGTTGCTGCTGTGCAAATCCTGGATCCTGGCCATGGACTCCTCAACTCTGGCAGCTAGGGCAGATAAGGACTCTTCAGGCCACTTCCAGATGCTGAAGAACTCGTCATAGGCCACAAAGTGGTGGCTAGCCTTTTGCTGCATGAAGGCCTTTCTGAGCACTGCCCAGGCCTTGGTGGGGTTGTCCTGGTCCACTCTGATGTGGACTCTCTGGTCTGGAGCAACATTGAGCATCAGCTCACTAGCTGCCTTGTCCTGCTTGATGTCCCAAGCAGTTTGCTCAGATCCAGATGTGGTGGGGCGGAGTTCCTTGCCATTCACAAGGTGCCAGAGGCTCTTAGAGCAAAGGAGAGCCTTCATTTCTTCACTCCAGGTGGTGTAGTTGTTGCCATTAAGAGGCGAAATGTGGTGGTTGTGGTTTTCAGAGAACATGGTGAAGTGGGATAGGTAGAGTGAATGAGGAAGCAAAGAGTCTTGATAGTGGGACCAGAAAGTGGAAAATTTTCAGTGGCGAAGAAGCACAAGGCAATGGTAGATAGTGTGCAGTTAAAGTGCAGGGCTCATAACCTGTTAACAGCTGGAATACACTTAGCTGGAGTTCACTGTCAGAAACTATGATATTGTGTTGTAGCTAAATACACTTTACCTGGAGTTCACTGTCAGAAACTGGAAAGTGCAGACAGTGAACTCTGAGGCTTGTACAGAGCGTGGTAACAACATCTACAAACATAAACAATCAACCATATTCAGGTTGAGCACTGCTTATACTCTAAAAGGTAAAAATGTGTAATCAATAACTATAACACTATCTTATCCAGTCATTGTGCAATCAATAACTGTAACAATTTAGCTACTTCATTATTATTATAAAATCCATTTCTACCTCTACTAAAGCTAATATCTTCTCTTTCATTGAATCTGGCCTCTCTATTCATCAGATCTCCTCTCAGACTGGCCTAGAAAAGTCTACTATGGCTAGAATCATCAAGGAATTTCTTTCAGACAAGAAAAAAATCAGACCAGGGTGTCCTTTTAAGCTTTTCTCTACTAATAGAAGTAGAATTGTCTCTAGTGTTACCACTAGAAAGGCTGAGAATGCTGTTTAGGCTACCCATCTCATTAATTCCACCCTCTCTTGCCCCATCTCTTTCTAGACTGTGTGACGATCCTTGCTGTCTCATATATGGTCTCTGGTAGACTCTTTGTCAAGCTGAACTTAGCATATACTTTTTCTTTGATCTTATCTTATTGTTTTATGACTAATCTAATTGTGCTTATCTTCTGCTCTTCTTCCTGATCAGATCTAAATCCATTTGGCTATTCTTTACCACAGTTATTACTATATCCTTCTGATCTTCTAACACATATAGCCAACATCCTTTTAATCACCACATGATTCTTTTCATTTCTGTGCTATGCATGGCTATGGCACAGCCCACTTAATTACTGCTGCTGTAGCTTCTCTTCCATTTGATCTGCCATCCACAGCATCAAATGTGTTAGTCATTTCTGTTCCCCTTAGCCCTAGAGGCTGTGGTATGCCTTTATTACTATTGGATAGCTACAACATGGATTCTTACCTTAGTCACATCCCTACTGTGTAGGCATAGCATTCTATCTAATCAGATATTAGGGTTAGACAAACATATACAAATAGTATAGTAGTATATAAACCCCAAGGACAACACTGGGTAGATCCCTAGTCTAGTCTCTTGGTCTTCACCTGAACTCAACTACTAAGTTCTCAAGCCCACTCATCAACTCTCTACTAACCATAGCAAGTTAGTACTCCTTTTCTTTTATTAGCTAATAGTTGTAGTAGAGCCGGTTCAAGTTCCCTCTCAGATTCAGCTGTTTCATTAGACTAGACTCTCATCTTTTCTAGTGACCCCTTCTACTCTAGACGCACTGGTACTAATGAGTGCCAGTGTTCTTCCCCCAGTTCCATCACTTCCTTTGCCTCTTCATCATTGGCCACCAATGGGCAGAGCCAAGAGAAGTGCAAGAGCTGGCTACACAGGTCCTGGAGGGTGAAGACAGATCGGAGTCACCTGCCACCACCTTCTTAAGAGAATTAGAGGGTTCTTTACCAGGCTTCCCCTATCAGGATCCAATTGTGAGAGATACAATTGAAGGAGGTCTGAGATTAGATCTTGGCTGCAAAGAGAGTACATTGCCAGCCACCGATATGAAGGAAGAGGACATAGTCATTCCCCTTACTCTATCTGTCCATATGAAGTACAAGAGAGAGTCCAAGTCTCCTGACCTCCTCCTTTTGCCTACCTCTGATCTGAACGATTGCAGCCCAGGTCCAAGCATTATAGACATCGCCAATCAGTTACCACTGCATTAGCTGCCCTCAGAAGAAGAGAGGGAATTTTATGCTATAGCTTTGATGGTTTAGGCAAATTTTTATAGCCAAACCTTTAATCTCCCAAAGTGCTGCCTATCAGAAGGGTGGTCAAATTATGAAGGAAGCCCTGCACTGCTGCCACCTAGGAAAAGGCAAAGAAGGCAATACCAGCAGGAGATAAAAAGAGAGATAGAAAGAGGAAGTAGAATTAGTCTAAGAAACTTTCTGGCAAAGAGCTACAAATATTGAATGCAATTATTTGTTACTTGCCTCTTCTTTTGCCTGACATTTTACATTATCACAATCTACTTCCTTAGGTGGATTGCCAAGTATGCAACAGATTCACAAGTCCCAATTCTCTTTGTAGGAAACCGGTCAAGAACTTTCCCCACACCTTATTCCGCATTTGTAGGTGTAGTACCAGCCACAAATGCCACATCAGATAGTTGGATCTTTGGAGAAAAACTCCAACAACAAAACCAAAACCAGTGCTAGATGCTTTCTAAATTCAAACTCATCCTAGCAATACTCATAGAAATCTTTCTAGTATCAACAGCAGTTCTTTGTTGGATAATCAAGCAAGTTGTTGAACACAATGCACCCATACTTGCAGTAGTGCATGTATACAAAACAGAAGAAAACCCCTTTGGGATAAGCGCAGGGATCATAAGCCCCACTAAAGCCTTTGGAGATAATTGAAGATACCATGGAGGTTGGTATAATGACAATTGGAATATTCCCCTGCTCAGATCCAAAAAAAATGATAATGCCACCATAGCTGTGTTTGATTAAACCATAATGTCATTACCTGAACATCTCACAAACATGCTGGACACATTGGCAGGATCTATGAAACAGGAGCTGTTCCAATTGGGAATTCATCTTAAAAATTATCTACACATTCAAGGAACTGCTATGGAATAGATCTTATGAGAAAACCAAAAATTAAAAGAAAACCTTGAAGAAATGAAAGAGCAGGTAAAGGCCATAGGAGGTTCTGGATCAACTGCTCAAATCACAAAGGTCATAGCCAACCCAGGAGAGTACGATGGTATGAGAGGAAGAAAGTTTGAAGAATGGTGGATGAAAGCCCAAGTATGAAGACAGGAGAATATCGGCACACTCCGCAGAGAAATTGAAGTTAAGGCCATACTCTCACAAATGACAAAAGGAGATGCAGGAGCATTTGCATGAGCCCATCTGAATAAAATCCTAAAAGGAGATACCACAGATTGGCCAGAGTTTAAGAAACTCATAGAACTTCATTTCCACTTAACCAATGAGAAAGAATGGGCTAGACACCAGATCAAGAACCTAAAACAAACCAACAAAATGACTGTTGCTCAATACCTCGTCAAGTTAGAAAATTACTTGGCATAGGCCAATTACGATGGAGATTGAATCTTGTAAATCATGAAAAGAAACATGAATTAGGACATGGTCAAGTACCTGTTCTTGCAAGATGGTTGCTATATGAAATGTGCCACCTTCATGGCAAAAGTAAAAGAATATGGAGAATGCCAAGAACTTCTTGGTTTTATCCAATAAGACACAGCTAATTGGATCAGTAGACCAGTGTGAGATCCTAATGCCATGGATATAGATGCCATCCAAAAGGGGCAAGGAAATTGTAGACCCCTGAAATGTTTCAACTGTGACGGACCCCACATTGCTGCCAAATGCTCTAAACCCAAAAAAGCATGTGAGAAGTGCAAATTCCTCAGAGGAGGACATGCAAAGTGGTGTGTGACTGGTCATTCCTCATGCAACATTTGAGAAATGAGCCAGGATGACTCACCCTTGCCTGAGAATCCACCAAAGGATAAGGAAAAGGGACAAGATTGAAATAAGTCCATCACAGGAATGGACTTTGACAAAGCTCATGTCTGATTCCAAGATTACAAAGCTATTTCCAAAAAGGGAAAAGAGTAGGGCAATCTATTGGATCTGGGAAGGTGGGAAGCCTGAATCATTATGCTATTCTGGGAAATAGAAGAAACTTTATCTTTGCTGTCATGCGGATCTTATTTAGAAAATGAGCTCAGCCAGAATGAAACACCAGTACTTGATTCACATATAACCAAAACAGAGAAAGTTTTTCCAGAAGTAGTGGAGATAAAAATCATGGAAACATCTGCTTCTACTCCCACACAGAAATAACATAATGTCAGAACAATGTACTCTAATCTGTCTAAGACAGATTTAGATGAACTTTTATCTGAGACAATGGAACCAGAGTTCCACTTTCTGAGAACGATCAATCCTCAGAAGGACATAGTTCTCCTGATAAAAATAACCCTGAAACTAAATATACCTTTCACTAAAACAACTGCCCTCCTAGACTCTGGTGCAAATGCGATCTTCATTGATCAAATGTTTGCACAGTGTCTTCATTTACCTTTAACTCCATTACAACACCCAATTTCAGTGTATAATGCTGATGGTACCTTGAATGCTGCTGAAAAGATAATGCATAATTGTTAGCTTGTTATGGAATATAAAGGTCATTGAGAGAAATTAATGGCTGAGGTCACCAATCTGGGCAAGTTCAAATTCATTCTAGGATATAAGTGGTTACAGCACCACAATCCAGAAATAGATTGGACTATCAGAAAGGTTAGATTGACAAGATGTCCCCAGCATTGTCAAAATCTCCAACAAGGTGATTCTGCCCCATGCAAGTTTTTATGAATGCTATAGAAAGAACAGCTAGATCAAAGCTATCAAGTTTACCATTGGATACATTCCTTAGAAAGAGATAATGATATGAAGAAAGTACTTGAAAGAGTTCAACTGAAAGAAATCCCACCTGAGCAATTAGTCCCAAAAGAGTATCATAATTATCTTACAATATTTTCAAAGAAGGATTCCAAGAGAATGCCTTTATGAAAACCTTGGGATCATGCTATTGAATTAACAGAGGATTTCAAACCCCAAAAAGGATGTATTATACCACTTTTGGTGGATGAACAGGAAGAAGTCACTGCATTCCTGGATGAATAGCTGCAAAAAGGCTATATCTGTTCATCAAAATCCCCACAAACATCACTAGTTTTCTTTGTACTGAAGAAAGACAGAGGTAAATGAATGGTACAGGATTACTGTTACCTCAATAAGAAAACTATCAAGAATAACTATCTGTTACCTCTGATATCACAACTAGTTGATAAACTCAAAGACGCTAAACTATTCACAAAAATGGATCTAAGATGGAGGTACAATAACATATGAATCAAAGAAGGAGATGAATAGAAAGCTGCCTTTATTTACTTCCAAAGAGCATATGAACCCCTTGTGATGTACTTTGGATTATGCAATTCCCCCACTATGTTTCAAGCAATAATGAATGAAATCTTTGCTGACATGGATGACGTAGTAGTTGTCTATATTAATGATTTGCTCATTTTTATGAAAACTGAAGATCAAGCAGAGCATGATTGAATTGTAAAAGAAGTACTTCAAAGATTAATGAAGAATGACCTCTTTGTGAAAGCCCCTAAATGTCACTTTTATGTCACAGAAGTTGATTTTCTTGGCATGATTGTGGGAAAGAATGGCATTTCTATGGACCTGAAGAAGGTTGAGGCTATAATGCAATGGTCCATTTCCATGAATCTGAAAGAAGTAAGAAGCTTCCTAGGATTAGTCAATTTCTACCAACGATTCATTTTGGATTTTTCTAAAGTGGCTAGACCACTTAACAATTTACTAAAGAAGGAAGTTCCATTTGAATGGAACTTACCTCAGCAACAGGTGTTTAAAATGCTAAAGAATGCTTTCATTACAGCCCCAGTTTTGGCATATCCAGATATAGATTGCAAATTTTGTTTGGAAGCCAATGCTTTGGATTACACCATGGAATCAGTGCTCTCAATTAAGAAAGAAGACAAATGGCATCCCATTGCTTATGCTTCACATAGCATGCAACCAGCTGAACAAAATTATCCCATTTCAGATAAAGAAATGCTATTGGTGATACAAGCATTGAAGGAATGGAGACATTATCTCAAAGAAGCTAGATTTCCTGTGAAAGTCTGGAATGATCATCAGAACCTCCAATGGTATCAAATGAGACAGAATCTTAATCGCCAACAAGCCCAATGGGCACAATATCTGTCTAGGTTTAATTTAAAATGGATACATAAGTCTGGAGCTACAATGGGAAAGGTAGATGCCCTTTCTAGATGAGAAGACCACACAATTGGAGTCAAAGATGATAACAAAGGAATTCTAGTAATTCTGCTGGAGCAGATTGGACAGATGGAGATAGATACTCCACTTCTCATCTTCAATGAAGGTGAACAAATAAATAAATCTATATTCAACGAGCTTTGTAAGCTTATGGAAGAAGAAACCATTCACCTCAGCAGAAAACACTTTTTACTCAAAGGAGAAGATGGCCTACTGCATGACCTGCAGGACCAAATATATGTTCCAGATTCTGCCTTACTGAAAATGGATATCCTAAGATTATTCCACAATACTCCAATAGCCGAACATGCCAGTTACAAGAAGATACTGGAATTACTCACATGGTACTACTGGTGGCCAGAAGTCACAATGTTTGTAAGAGAGTATGTCACCAGGTGTAAATGATGTCAATGGTTTAAGAGAACCAATAAACCCCCTTCTGGATTATTAATACCATTACCAATCTCTGAAATCCCTTGAAGTCATACTTTCACCAATTTTATCACAGATCTTCCCAAATCCCACTCTTTCAATGCGATTCTTACAGTCATCAATCAATTCTCCAAGGAGGTTGAACTTATTCCATGCACCAAGCAGTGCAGTGCCTTAGATATGGCACAATTGTTCCTGAATCATATATGAAAGCATCATGGCCTTCCATCTTCTATTGTTTTAGATTGAGGTCCACAATTTGCCACACAAGTAATGACTGAGATCAATAAAGCCTTATCTATTGAAACAAAGCTTAGCACCACATTTCATCCTCAAATGGATGGGCAATCTGAGATCATTAATAAAGAAGTTCAGAAGTTCCTGAGGATCTTCTGTGCAGAAAAACAAGATCAATGGGCAGATTGGCTTGCTGTTGCCTAGTTCTCCATTAACTCTAAACAACACGCTTTGACTAAGAAATCATCCTTTGAGGTGACACATTCATACAACTCCAGGATGGGAATAGAACTGCCAAAAATGGATAAAGCACCAGTGGCTGTAAGATTTGCAGATGAGATGGCTGCCACATTTGATCAAGTGAAACAGAATATGAAAGCAGCACAGGCACATCAGAAGAAGTATGCAGATCAGCATCAAAGCAGTACCTCTGGTTACAAAATAGGCCAGCAAGTCTGGTTATCCATAGATAATCTCTATTTGACATGCACTTTTAAAAAACTTTTGGAACAATGGCTTGGTCCATTTACTATCATGAAACTAATGGAAATCAATGCAGTGGAATTAAAACTCCCATGATCCATGAGGATCCATCCAGTCGTTAATATCTCTCACATTAAACCTTACAAGGAACACCTAGAAGGTCAGCCAGTCAAACAGCCTGGTCCTGTTAGGGTGATGGAGGATAGAGATAACAAATGGGAGGTTGATTTCATAGTGGACAGCAGATATCGGCAACACTGACTGGAATATCTGGTACACTGAAAAGAATATGATAAAACAGAATGAACTTGGGAGCTGTGCTCCAATCTTACTAATGCCAAGGAGGCTATTTTTGATTTTCACAAGGCTCATTCATCAGCACCACAAGCCCTTACTATTGAACCCAAACAGTTCCTATTCCTATTCTAGAAATGTCCTGAAAATATCACTATATTCCCAACTCATCATCTTCCCTTTAATTATTTGAACAATGACCTTTAAGCAGGGGGTAGTGTGACAATCCTTGCCATCTCATATATAGTCTCTGGTAGACTCTTCATCAAGTTGAACTTAGCATATACTTTTTCTTTGATCTTATCTTATTGTTTCATGACTAATCTGATCATGCTTATCTTCTGCTCTTTTTTCTGATCAGATCTAAACCCATTTGGCTATTCTTTACCACAGTTATTACTGTGCCCTTCTGATCTTCTAATGCATGTAGCCAATGTCCTTTTAATCACCATGTGATTCTTTTCATTTCTGTGCTATGCATGGCTATGGCATAGCCCACTTAATTACTGCTGCTGCAGCTTCTCTTCCATTTGATCTGCCATCCGCAGCATTAAACATGTTAGTCATTTCTGTTCCCCTCAGCCCTAGAGGCTGTGGTATGCCTTTATCACTATTGGATAGCTACAACATGGATTTTTACCTTAGTTGCATTCCTACTGTGTAGGCATAGCATTTTACCTAATCAGGTATTAGGGTTAGACAAACATGTACAAATAGTATAGTAGTATATAAACCCCAAGGACAATGCTGGGTAGATCCCCAGTCTAGTCTCTTGGTCTTCACCTGAACTCGACTACTAAGTTCTCAAGCCCACTCATCAACTCTCTACTAACTGTAGCAAGTTAGTACTCCTTTTCTTTTATTAGCTAATAGTTGTAGTAGAGCCAGTTCAAGTTCCCTCTTGGGTTCAGCCATTTCAGACTGTTCATAATGTGCTCAAGTCTGCTTCTCTAAAGGCTATAGTTTCTTGTCCCTCAAGCATAGAAAACAAAGGCTAGCTTTTGCTCTTAAGTATCAAAACTGGACTGTGGAGAACTAGACTAGGGTCATTTGGTCAAATAAAACCAAGATCAATAGGATTGGATCAGATGGGAGAAAGTATGTGTGGAAAGTGGCAGGTAAGCCTTTGCAGGATAGAAAGGTTCAAGGGACAATGAAGTTTGAAAAAGGTTCCTTAATGGTTTGGAAATATATGGGCTGAAATGGTGTGGGGATTCTGGCAGAGATGGAGGGTAAGATGAATGCTAAGCAATATATCTTCATTTTGGAGAACAATCTGCTTTCTAGCATGAAGAGTTCTGGAATTTCTAAAAAGAGCATTATCTTCTAGCAAGATAATAATCCCAAGCACTCCTTCAAAAGGACTTAGGATTGGCTTGACTTTCATGGAATCAAGCTTCTGGACTGGCCAGCTCAGTCTCCAGACCTTAGCCCTATTAAGCATCTCTGGCAAATCTTGAAAAAAAAAGCTCAACAGCTATCCAAAACCATCAAGAGGAGTATGAAAGCTTTGGGAGAGACTTGTGGTGGAGTGGGGCAAGATTGAGGTTGAGAAGTGTCAAAGATTGATTGAAAGTATGTCTAGAAGGTTAGAGGCAGTGATAAGGGCCAAAGGAGGGCCCACTAAATACTAAAAGTCTAGATCTGAAATGATGCTCAAATAAATATCCTAATGACATGTCATTTTAAAATGGCTATATCTCAGTGCCATGACAACCAAATGACATGATCTAAGTGGTGTTAGAATGCCAAGAGCAAGTACTATCTTTGACCCTGCAAGTGTTTGATCTTGATTGTCCCATATCTTTGGCAATTGATCCATTTGTCCAAAATGGCCCAACATTAGGACACTTTTTTAAGCCACTATACTATAGACTCCTAAATATTTATAATGAAGAAGAACATAATAAAATGTTATGAAACAAAGGGGAAACAAAGCCATTATGAGAGAAACAGTTGCAAAGATCAAAGAAGTCCTTAGTTATAAAATTAAAAAAGGAAAAAAAAAATATATTACAAAATCAGAACCAACAATAAGAAGAAAATAGAGTTTGTCATATGTGAAGAGTAATGGTGTGACCAGTAACAGGACAGAAAGTGTAGGTAAGAAGGAATAAAAGTGGAGGTAGAAAATTATAACAGATATATTAAAAAGTAAAAATTACTTACAGAAGAACAACAAGCAGTGCAGTTCTTGCTGCAGATCATTGATAATGGTCCCAAAGAGATGTCCAGATATGCCATTACAAACACAGAAGAGTGTGCAAAGATGTGCAAGAAAAAAAACCTCCTCCAAATCAGTAGAAACAAAAGAGTAACTTATAGCAATCAAATGAATAAACCGTTTGGCCCAGTTCTTTTTGCAGGACATGTATGTGGACTGTAAAACAATCCTCAAAGCAGTTTGGAGGTACCAGGGTGTGTCAGGATGGCAGAGAATATCATCGGGGAGATGGTGTGCGCTGGAGTG
>JBBPUB010000493.1:0-13574 GCA_038094415.1 Xerocomus alliaceus
CTGCCACTAGACCCCTTCCTGCCTCCTCCACCACTACTTGCTTTCTATGCGGAGGTAGGGGTCATTATCGAGCAGACTGTTCCCAGTACAGATGCCCTACCTGTAACCAACTCGCTCCTGGTCACAATGTTCGCGATTGCCTTCGCACCCAATGCTCCTTTTGCTCACGATGGGGGCATGGTCCTCGCTTCTGCCCTCAGAGAGTCTGTGCCACTTGTGATGCTCCTGGACACGTCCGAGACGATTGTCCATTTGAACATTATTCCGTACCTCAGGCATCCGCGATCTTTGAAGGCCCCACTTGGGGTTAGGATATTGGAAGTGGGACTTCCAGTGTACGAAGAGGGTATTGTTACAGTTCTCTATATTCACCATCACATTTTCCTTCTTAGTTTCCTTATTCTCCAGTACGCTCCACCTTTCTTCTTCCATTATGTTGAACGGTACTTTATTCTGGTAATATTGTCATGTTCCGCAGCACTCTTCGCTTTGTAATCTTCATTCTCCTTTACCGTTGATTTGGGATGCTCTTATCTCTCCGCAGTCGCCTCTCTCATGACGGCTTAGTATCCCCATCTTCCATAACCTTCTTAGCGCTTCCATTTGCATTCCTTATAAACCCCAGTCTTGTATCTTAGACTACATTCTTGGTCTACGCAATTATACATAGTCTTGAGTCTGCTGCAACACCTGCACCGTGTCCTTCGTCCCCAAGCACCTCTGAACTCCCAAGTCCTTAGTCCACCCCAAGCACTCCTCGTCTCTCCGGTAGCAGACTCTGGCTACTCGCATAACAGGGAGGGCAGAGAGAATATCGCTGTGAAGTGACTCAATGTTGAAGAGGGTGCTGGCCTGGAGAACTGGAGCTGCAAGATAAGTGGCCTGTAAGAACACAGCAAGCTGTTCCTGAGTAAAAATGGAGCAGAAGTTGTGGAGATTAACGCGAGCGTAGTCCCTATCCCCCTCTTTGGGGTAGACGTCCCAGCGTCTAGTAAGGGCATCAGGCTTGGCTCTGAGGCGTCCAGGGCAGAAACGAATGAGTAGATTGAACTGGGAAAGGAACTCTGACCACTGGGCCTGCTGGCAAGTCAGGAGCTTGGTAGTGGCAAAATACTCCAGATTTTTGTGATCAGTGATGATGTCAACCAGAGTTCCAGAACCTTCAAGGTAGTGGTGCCAAGTCCAGAATGCCTCATGAATGGCAAGTAGCTCCTTGTCATGGGTGTCATAATTGAGCTCTGGAGAATGGAGCGTCCGAGAGTAGTAAGCAACTGGCTGGATTTTCTTGTCCATACAACGGATAGAGAGGATACCAGCAATAGTGTAGTTGGAGGCATTGGTTTCTACTATGATTAGAGCATCCAGAACCCAGTGGATAAGGATTAGAGCTGAGGTAAAGGCATTCTTGAGCACCTGGAAGGCGGAACGACAGTCTGCAGAGAAGTTCCATGGAGTGCCCTTTCGTGTGAGTCAGGTCAGGGGAACAACAATATCAGAGTAGTTATGAATGAAATGCCTGTAGAAATTCGCAAAACCCAAGAAGGACTGGATGTCCTTGACTTTCTGAGGCTCAGGCCAATCTAAGATTGCTTTAACCTTTTCTGGAGACATGGTAAGTCCGGAGGGAGAGAGTTGGTATCCAAGATAATCGGTGGAGTTGGTGTGGAATTTGCACTTATCTGGGCAGGCGTAAAGTCTGTGTTTGCAGAGTCGACAGAGCACTTCCTGGACATGCTCCTTGTGGAAGGCCTTGTCTGTGGAGTAGATGAGGATGTCATTGAGATAGACTATAACACAAACATCTAATAGATTAGCAAAGATGGTGTTGACAAACCGCTGGAAAGCTGCTGGAGCATTGGTGAGACCAAACGGCATGACTAGCCACTTATATGAGCCATATCGGGTCCAGAATGAAATCTTCCATCAGCAATGTAGACCAGATGGTATGCATGCCAGAGGTCAATTTTGGTATAGATCTTAGCTTGGCTTGGAGCATCTAGGAGGTCGGAGATGTGGGGAAGGGGATAGCAGTCTTTTTTTATGATCTTGTTAAGTTCTTGAAAGTCAATGCAGAGGCAGAGGGAACTGTCCTTCTTGCAGACAAAGAGAACTGGAGCAGCATGGATGGAAGAGGAGGGGCAAATGAACCCATTAGCTAGATGTTCATCAAGGAATGTCCAGAGTGACTCAAGCTCAGAGGTGGAGAGGGAGTACATGGTGCCCAATGAAGGAGATGTGCCTTCTTTCAGGTTGATTCTGAGATCATGTTCATGGTGCGAAGCAAGCTTAGAAGCCCTGCTTTTGCTAAAGACGTCTGCAAAGTCATGATAGTCTAGAGGGACTCCAGAGAGATCAACAGGATCCAGAGTTGTGGAAGACACACAAAGTTGGGTATCCTTGGGGCGGAGTTGCAGACTAAACTGTAAGGAGCCCTGAAGGCAACAGGCCAATGCAAAGGCAGGTGCATTGATCAGTGCAATGGGTGAAGCCTTGCGATCATAGAAACATGGTGGATTGGGGGGTGTGGGATCAGCTGGAGGAGGTAAGTCCAGAGGCTGTGGGATAGAGCTTGAAGCTGCTGGCAAAGTCTGTCCAGATGGATGGAACAAGATACTGCTTGAAACCCAGTCAATCAACGGATTGTAGCAGGTGAGCCAGTTGTGTCCTAGCACAAGGGAACAGGATCCATCCAGCAGAGTGACATAGAATGTCATTGGAGTGATGTCACTAGTTTTAAAATGGATAGAGAGGTCAACAGCATGAGTAATGGTGGAGTTGGATGTTCCATCAAAGAGCTGGAGTTCAAGCAGAGGAACAGAGTATGGGAAAAGTCTGTGATCATTAACAAATGAGGTATCTATGAAACAATCGAACGATCCAGGGTCTATGAGTGTGGGGAAGGTTGGGATGTTATAGGAAAGGACTGAGATGGTAGGCATGAGGGAGTAGGGATCTGAGAGAGCAGATGCATTGAGTTGGACCTCCTTAGGTGCACAGGCAGAGTCAACACAACCTTGAGTCCATGCAGAGTCTACAAGGCTGCTGACTATTTTTTCGTCTCCATGCTAGAGGCCTCCGGTCTGACTTCTGGAGTTGTGGTTGTAGCCGTGTGAGCCTTGGATGCCCGGGATGATGACTTTGGGCACTCTTTAGCTTTGTGGCCGGCTTGACCACAAAACATGCACAGATTATTATCCAAGTGATGCTTTTGCTCAACCACTGTGAGCTTGCCATTCTTACCTAGCTTGGATGACAAGTCAGGTTTGGGGGCCACAGAGGTTCCGGAGTTGGAGTGACTGCCAGAGTTGGAGGCCTTAGAGTCTTTTGTGGAACTCCTAGGCTTGGAGTCTGAGGTGGGAGTGGATGAAGACAGGGCTGTGAATGTAGTGGCCTTGGAATTACCATTTCTGGAGTTAGACCCAGAAATCTTGTTGGCCCTAGAAATCTCTTCCCTACATTTCCAATAGCGATGGTTGATCTGCTGCACTAAAGTGCAAAGGTTGTGGAGGTTGCTCGGTTTGCCAAGCCAAGACAACTCATCCTTGATGCGATTGGGAAGTTCGATGTAGAAACTGTGGCGGAGCGCTCCAGGACCCCATTCCCGGACTTGGCTTGTCAGATGGTTCCACTGGACTACGTAGTTGGAGATGCATTGGAAATCCTTCATGTGGAGTTGCTCAAGCTGAGCCTCCACATCACCAATGGGATCGTGCGGACTGAAGTTAGACTGGAGTTCATACAGGAATACTTCCCAGCTGGTCATCCAGAGTGGACAGAGCTCCAGAGGTTCGCTGCCAAGAAGATCTGGCTTGAAATATTCAAGGGCAACTCCCTTGAGATAGGACTGCATGAAAGTGACTTTGGCACAATCATGGCAGAAAGACTTAGGATTGGCTTGGAAGTTCAACTTGCACTGGACGATGAAGGGATGGAGTTTCCAGGGATCCAGTCCATCAAACAGGTCTGGCTTCCAGACTTTGGTTTTAGGAGTGTCAGAAGACTTATGCCAGAGTGCCTGCTGAGTCATGTTCTGGATGGCATTGGTGAGTTGGTTAAATGGTTCAAAAGCCAAGGGTACATCATTGTGTGTGGAGTGCTATGAGGTAAAGGCAAAGTGTGAGCAGCCCAGAGAGAAGAAGCTGGAGTGGTGGAGAAAAAGAGCCATTGTGGAAGTGAAGAGACCAGCAAAGCAGGCAAGGATGAAGGGGAGTAGTACTATAGTTAGATCTAGTGGCTCAGGGGGTTCAGCTCCAAAGTGGATGAAGGCCCTCCAGGGCATTTCAGAGTTGATCAAGGGACTTCAGAAGGCAGTCAGGTTGCAAATGAGATGGCAGATCTACCAAACACAGGCAGTGAAGAAGCTGGTGCAGCTAAAAGTGGAGAAGGTGTATAGGTTGGGCACAGATACAGATATGGGGGTGGAGAGTGGAGTGGAGGAAGAGGTGGCAGTGGGGTTGATGGAGTTGGGGGTGGAGGAGAAGGAGGCAATGAGGAGGGAGTTTGTGGAGAAGGAGTTGGGGAGTGAGTCTGAGTTAGAGGTGTAGTGTAGGTAGAAGGACATTGTAGATAACCATTGTTACGCAAGTAATCTGAGCCCGCTTGTATGGGGTGAGGGGACTAGATTGGACGAAGTGCTGGGAAGGTCTAGGGTTGTCAAGGGACGAAGGACACAGTGCAGGGACTGTAGCAGACTCTAGGTTACGTGTTATTGTATAGACCAAGAATGAGTACTATAGTACAATGTGCGCTGATATATAACCTACAATAGAAGGTCATAGAAGGTGAAGGAAGATGGGAATACTAAGCCGTTATGAGAGAAACAACTGTGGAGAGATAAGTTTCCCGAGATAATGGTAACAAAGGTTAAGAAGATAAAGAAAGAAGTGCTGCAGAATGAATGGACACTACCAAAAGAAATGAACATTCATCATATGAGATAAACTATGGTGGAGTGAACTGAGAAATGGTGATAAGAAGGAGGAATGTATGATGAAAGATATAATAAATCATAACAATACCCCCTTTGTATATAGAAACCCCTGGTTTCAATAGTCTATCCTCTAGAGGGTCCCCCAAAGATGGCCTCCACCTGGTAAATGGTATAATGTTCAAATGGACAATTGTCTTAGACATGTCCAGTCTTGTCACAAGTTGCACATACTTGCCTAGGGCAGAAGTGAGGTCTGTGCCCCCAATTCTAGCAGAAGGAGCACTGGGTTCATAAGCAAGAGCAAGCATTATGTCCTGGGGCCAAGGTCTGGCAGATGGGGCATTGATAGAGGGAGCAGTTTGCCTGATAGTGACCACTACCTCCACACTGAAAGCAGGTAGTGGTGTCAGTGGCAGGCCGTTGGCATACTGGTGATGCTAGGACTTGCGAGGGGGATGAAAGAACCCATTGACCATTGGGCAGAGTAAGGAGAAAGCTGCGATTTGCAGCAACAATATCGAGATCCAGAGTATATGTGGTTAGTCCAAGAGAATTCTTGGAGTCCATGAACGTAGTGGTGCTGGTCACCAAGGTGGTGGGAGAGGGTGGTGGAGGAGAAGGAGAAGAAGAGATTCTTTCAGCAAGGGCCAGGGTGGATACGACAGGGGATAAAGGAGTAGTGGTAGGTAAAGAAGGGGAAACAATGGTGTTTGGTGATAAAGATAGAGAAGTGAGGTAGTGATCTCATTCCTGCAGCATAAGGGAAAGGTAAACTCAATGAAACGTGGAGAAGATAAGTTCTGGGGAGATCATAGAAATGCAAGTATCAAAGCCATATAGTCATAGAATAGATAAAAGTCATTCAGGAAGTTTACTAATGGCTAATCGTAGGGGAATACCAAACATAGAAGGGAGATCCAAAGGAGCACAATGGTTATGATAATATTGAATGTGAGCTGTTTCGTGGGATAGGCATACCAACTCCTGGGTGATTTCATCATCTTGGTAGAGGGGGAGACCTTCGACAGCGTGGAGAAGCAGGGGGTCCATGAGGATGGCACTGTATAGGATGAATATGGCTGAGGTGGGCAAGAAGGAGGGCTGCACACATGAGGATCTAAGACGTGCATACCCAGACATAGACAAAGAGATGGATGCAGTGGGAGAAAGCATTTTCAAGGATAAGACAAGTGGTGGAATTAATGGGCATCTAATGAGGATGAGGGAATGTTGCCACCCAATATATGGTGACTACGACAGTGGTGACAAGGATGAGGCAGAGCAGAAGGACAGAGATGATCAGCTGGATGTCCATGCAGTCCATGATGAGTCCTGGTTACCACAGCAGATGGTGGCATTTATAATCTGTCAAAATCGAGGCTGTGTGATGGAGATTACTTTCAGATTCCCAGGTATTTTCAGATGGGGCATAACCTTTCCATTTGATAAGATATTGATAGCGACCAGGAGTTCCTTTGTAAGCTAGAATAGCTTTGACTTCATATTCTTCTTTGTCATCTACAATCTCAGGTGGAGGTTCCATGAAGAACAGACCATACGCCTGGGTTTGTTTGAATGGAAACAGAAGGGAGGCATGGAATGTATCATGGATTTTTCAAGCTTTAGAGAGTTTGAGGTGATAGACAAGTGATGAAAGGGTTTGGACAATTTCAAATGGCCCTACACACTTTGGGGCTAGTTTCCTGGATGGGAATGGGATGCGGAGATGAGTGGCTTCCAGCCATACCCGATCTTCAACTTTCCAAGGGATGAATTTTGTTACTTGGTGTCTTTTCATAACCAGGCATGCCAAGCTGTGGGCTGCCAGGGCCTCATCCCTTGCCTTGGTCAGGGCGTCCATTCTGGAGGAGAGTGCAGGGATGAAAGTCTTTGTAAGGGCAGGGAATGCTCTGGGTTCATATCCAAGCATGAGACTGAATGGGGATTTCTGAGTGGAAGAGTGTGGGTAAGAATTATGCTGGAACTCAGCAGTGGTGAGGAACTTAGCCCACTTGTGTGGGTTGTTTCCACAAAAGATCCTTAGATATGTCTCTAGTTCTTGATTGGTTCTCTCTATTTGTCCATTGGTCTGTGGATAATAGGCGGTGGATAGTTTGATATTGTAGTGGAGTAATCTGGCTAGTTCTCAAGCCAAGGCCAAAGCAAACTGTGGTCCCCAATCAGAGATGATGGAGTCCTGTATTCCAAAATGCTTAAACACATGATCATGGAAAAAATGGGCTATGCCCAATGCATCAATGGTTTTGTGGCAAGGAGTAAGAATTACCCCCTTCATAAGTCTGTGGTCAACCATGACCATGATGGAGTCAAATCCATTTGAGGGAGGCAAATCGGTGATGAGGTCAATGGATAGCTGCTTGAATGGAAGGGTGGTAGTGGATGGGATTGGTGACAGGAATGGGATGGTGGAGTGAGTGTTAACTTTGGACATTTGACACATGGGGCATCCATTAACGAAGTTTTTGACAAAGGTAGCAAGACCTGGCCAACAAAAGTCTCATTTCAAGAGAGCCTTGGTGCAAAATTGTCCTGCATGTCCCATGGTAGGCACAGAGTGAACTGTGTGGAGCAACGCTGATCTGTGTTCGGGGGGAACATATAATCTGTTCCTGTAAAAGAGGTGACCATTATTGAACTTCCAGTCTGATATAGCAGATTGAGGAAATAACAGGGATCCGAGTTGTGTTGCTTTGAGTGCTCTGAGAACTAGGGGGTTGTTGTTGGAAGAGAGTTTGATTTTGTGTAAAAGCACTGTGTCAAGGGCTTGGATGATGGTGGGTTCTGGGACTATGGAGGAATCAATGTTGTTAGAGGAAGTGTTGAAAGAGAATCGTCGAGACAAGGCATCTGCTGGGCCCATCTTAGTTCCTGGGGTAACTTGCCAAATGAGGTCATAGTCCTGTAGGAATAGAGACCAGCATGCTTGATGCCTAGAGAGTTTTCGAGGGTCATGGATGTAGGATAGGTTCTTATGATCAGTAATAATGGTGACAGGATGGGTGGACCCAGAAAAATACTGTCTCCATTCTTCTAAGGCAAGGATGACCACAAGTAATTCCCTATCATAGATGTCATAGTTTCATTCTGCTGAGGAGAAGGTCTTTGAAAAGTACATGCAAGGGTGGTTATCCCCATTCATGTCTGTTTATAACAGTACTACTCCAGCTGCAAGAAGGAAGGCATCCATCATTATGGAAAATGGCTTATTGGGATCTGGTAGTGCTAAGACTGGGGCAGAGGTGAATGTGTCCTTAAGGATTTCAAATGCAGTTTGTTGTTGTGGAGTCCAGTTCCAAGGTTCGTCCTTCTGGGTGAGGAGAGTGAGTGGCACTATGATGTTGGAAAAATCAGGGATGAATTTTCAGTAGAAGTTTGCAAACCTGATGAAGCTGTGTATTCCCTTGACTGAGGAGGGTGGTTGCCATTTCCTTATGGTGTTGAGCTTAACCAGGTCCATTTTGAGCTTTCCTTGCCCAACAATTATTCCAAGATATTCCATCGTAGGAGTGTAAAATGAGCATTTGGACAACTTCAGGGATAGCTGATGTTCTCAGAGGTGATTAAAAACTCATTTAGTGCAAAGGTGATGTACTCCCAGATCATCCTTGGTGTGGATGCTGATATCATCCATATAGATCTTAGGCCATCCCTCTGTCAGGAGATGTCAAGTCTGGTCCCTCTGGGATGTTACTCTGGATAAGTCCAAGCTAGTGGGGCGGAGGTTCAGAGGTTAGTACAGAGGTGGACCAAAGTCCAGATGGAGAGAGTGATGGGTGGACTTAGGAGTGTGAGGACTTAGCATAGGACATATGTATCATGCTCTTGCTCTAGTCCGGTCCTCGTTGAGACAGAGTTAAGAAAGAGGATAGAGGAAAGGAGACTGGAGGAAGTGGAGGAAACTTAGTCGATATTCATACTGAGGAGAGTACAGCAGAATTGTACAGAATATATATACTACTGAAAAATGCCACTAGAATGGAGCACATAGGACAGAGTCCAGTAATACAAAGTCCGGGGCTGTGACCAGTGTTAGCAGTCACCAGAGCTATGCTCCATAATGAACTCTAAGTGACAGAGAATGGAGACTGTAGAACTAATACTAAAGGAGATGTAAGATAAAAAGAACAAGGGGTACTATAATGAACAAAGTCTGGAGGTGAGGAACGCCTTCCTGAGTAGATTGTGCCAGAGTTACGCTGTGCTAACTGGAGTTGAAGTCCGGGATATGACAGGAGATCTGTGAAGATGTAATTCATAAATGCCTGAAACATGGGTGGAGCATTGCAGAACCCAAAAAACATGACAGTGGGTTCATAGAGCCCAAGAGGGGTGATAAAGGCTGCTTTCCATTGGTCTTCCTCTTGGATGTGAACATTATTGTATCCCCACCATATGTCTAGTTTGGTGAATATGGTGAATTCTTTCATGTCATCAATGAGGTCAGAGATGAGTGATAGAGGATAGGCATTGTGAATTGTGTGGAAATTAAGATACCAATAGTCCTGGCAGGGTCATAGCATGCCATCCTTCTTGGGAACAAAGAAGAATGGGGAAGCTTGTGGGATTTTGAGGGAAGAATATGGCCTGTTTTAAGATTTTCCTCAATGAACGTCTTACAGGCATCCTTTTCTTTTGGGTTCAGGGGGTATACTTTGGCAATCTTTGGGAGAAAGGAGGGTTTTAGGTCAATGGTGTGGTCATAGGGATGATGAGGGGGTAAGACATTAAATGAGCTTTCTGAAAAGATATCTTTGTACTCTTTGCACCAGTCGGATAGTGAGGTGGTCTGGGGGAGATTATCCTGGGCTAGCTGTGTGAAGATTGTTATCTTGTTAAGACTCTCTTTGAGGCGATCCTGTGGGAGCAGAAGGGATTTTGTCTGCCAGTCAACCTGGGGGTTCCACTTCCACAGCCAAGGCATTCCAAGGATCACCTGCTTCTTGCTAAGTCCTAGGATGAGCAGTTTGACATTGTCAGAGAATTCCTGGTATATAAGCTCTGCCTTGAGCTTTGCTCAGATGGTTCCATGATGGTTTTCAGTTCCATCAACATTCCAGGCTTTAATGGGTTCGGAGAGAGCGCATACCCCAAGGTTCAGATGTGGGACCAGTGATTTATCAATAAAATTTCCTGTAGCTCCACTATCAATGAGCATGATGGTTTTAACAATTTCGAACTGTACTCAGAGACGAATGGGGATTTGAATTGTTTGGTAACTAGATAGTCCTACTAATACATGGGAGGGAGATGTTGACACACCCTCTTCTTCTAAAAAGACATTGCAGGGAGTTGCTCATCAGGGGAGTCTTCATAGTAGGCTTGGAGGACTTGGAGTATCTCATCCTCATTTTTTCCCTGGGTTTGGAGCTGCTGGATAAACATCTGTAACACAGAGAGGGTGGTAGTTCAGAGAGGGGCAGGAGCAGCAATGGTGGGGGTAGGTGGTGCAGTAGTGGTGGTGGTTGCAATGGTTTGGTTAGGGGGGCTGTGGGGGTATGATCAACACTAGGTGGCATTATGGCTAGTGCGATGGCATCAGAAACAGTATCCTTCCCTGATGCACTTGGCCTGCTCCTGGGGGGTTAATTTGGTGATTCAAACTGCATTGATATCCATGGCATTTGGGTCTCTGGGGGTTCTAGGGAGGAAAGGGGTAGGTTTACCCTTCTTCAGTGCTTTGATGCAGGCTATCTGGGTATGGAAGACTTTGGCTTTCTCTAGCCAGTTGGCAATGAGGACAGGGACCTTGTCCATGGAGAGGACCATGATAGCTATCCTTTGGTCTATGCCTAGTGAAAAGGCATCAATGAGCATGGCATGGTCTGTGATTCCTGCTTAGGTGGCTAAATTCTGGAACTCTGTGATATATTTCTGGAAACCATCATCCCATTCTCCGTTCAGTCTGTGAAAAGACTTCTGGACTAGCTTGGTTAGTGTGAGGCAGGCAGTGGCTTTGGTGTCAAATGGGAAAAAGGTTCCTTCAAAGTTTGCTATGAGCTTATCAAAGGTTTTTTCTGAGGTGGCAATGGCGGAGTCAGCAAGTTTATCATACCATAGTTCAGAAAAGGGGACAGCTCTCCCCTTGCTAAGCTTGTTCAATGTGGTCATGATCTTGGTCTCATCGTTTGAGTAGAGGGTGGAGTTAATGGAAAAATAGGCCTTCATGGTCTTAATCCAATGGATGGCATCTTCTTGTTTATCCAAGAAGTCAGCAGGGAGGGCTGCCTTAAGTTCTGTGGTATGTGTGGATATGGGGGTGACTGGGAATGGGGTGCAAGTGGGGAACAGTGAAGTCAATGGGCACGAAGGTGCTAAGGGGGTGCTAGGTCCTAGATACAGTGGAGTTCCTGTGGGGGTGGTTGAAGAGAGGCCAGGGAATCGCCTGGGTCTGATAGCTGGGGATGCTGGGGGTGTGAATTCTGACTCAGAGTCAGAGTGGGCACTGATGGATCTAGAGATACAACTGAAGGGTTGGTGAGCTATGGTGGTTTAGTGGGGGTGCATCCAACTCTTAAAATAAGAGGGACATAGGGAAATTCTTGGTCTTTTGTTACGTGAGTAATCTGAGCCTGCTTGTATGGGGCAAGGGGACTAGGTTGGATGAAATGCTGGGGAGGTCTAGGGTTGTCAAGGAACGAAAGACATGGTGTAGGGACTGCAGCGGACTCTAGGTTACGTGTTATTGCATAGACCAAGAATGAGTACTACAGTACAATGTGCACTGGTATATAACCTACAATAAAAGGTCATAGAAGGTGAAGGAAGACAGGGATACTAAGCCGTTATGAGAGAAACAACTGTGAAGAGATAAGCATTCCAAGATAATGGTAACAAAGGTTAAAAAGATAAAGAAAGAAGTGCTGCAGAATGAATGGACACTACCAAAAGAAATGGACATTCATCATATGAGATAAAGTACAGTGGAGTGAACTGAGAAATGGTGATAAGAAGAAGGAACATATGACAAAAGATATAATAAATCGTAACAACCATAATGGACATGTTTTGGCCACACAGAGCAAGATCAAATGAAGCAATCAAGCAGAGTAAGGTCTAGGCCTGTTTGAGTACCACAGATGAAAGTTGTTAATGAGTTTGGAGGCATGTCTGAGCTCCATGGCTAGAAGCCAGAAGGTCTCATTTTTAGTACTAAAACAATCAAAAAAGCTCTTGCTGTTATAAAACCAAGTCTACTACCAACTATCTTAGTAAAAGTAAGGAGGAGACTACTGACTCATTCTGTTGAGGAAAGAGTAGGTCTTGAGAGACACTTAGTAGTTGAGTTTTTGGGGAATCAACAAGAGACTAGACTGGGGATTTTCCCAGCATTGTCCTTGGGGTTTATATACTACTCTACTATTTGTACATGTATTGCTAACCCTAATACCTGTTTAGAATATATGCTATGCACTTAGGGCTAAGGTAACAGTCCATGTTGTAGCTATTCAATAGCAATAAAAGCGTACCACAGCCTCTAGAGCTAAGGGGAGCAGAAATGACTAACATATTTGATACTATGGGTGGCAGATCAAATGGAAGTGAAGCTGCAACAGCAGTAATGAAGTGGACTGTGTCACAGCCATGCACTGCATGGAAATGAAAAGAATCTCATGGAGATTAAAAAAGAGTGCTGGCAAGGCAGTTAGAAGATCAAAAGACACAGTGATTACCATGTGAAAGTTTAGCCAAATGGAGATAGATCTGATCGGGAAGAAGAGCAGAAGATAAGCTCCAATTAGATAAGATGTGAAAGATAAGATAAGATCAAAGGAAAAAGTATATGCTAAGTCTAGCTTGACGAAGAGTCTACCAGAGACCATGTACAAGACAGCAAGGATTGTCACAAGTACCTTCATAGCCAGACCAGCATACCAAGTATAACAGCTTGCAATTTCTTTGCCTACAGTCAATCTTTAAATCAAGAATTTCTGCTATTTCATACTTCAATTCATCTTCAATCTCAACTGGAGGTGGCAGAGTCTGAGTCTGGTTCAGAATGGTGTTTGGAACTGAAGGTTCTAATTGGAATACATAAAAGACCAGATGTATGGACTTCATAGTAACCAGGAGTCAGAGTGTAAAGGAGTGCATACCAGCTTGGGTGATAATAGTGTAAGGACCTAAGTTTTTCTCTGATAATTTTTTAGAGGGATGCATGAATCAGAAGTACTTAGCCTTGATAAAAACCTGGTCACCAACCTTAAAGTCCAGCACTGGAGTTTGCTTGACATTAGCAGAACCTTGGTATCATTTTTGAGCAGCAGCAATCTCCTCATGGAGATAGGAATGAAGAGAGTTAAGGTCAACAGAGTATTCTCATACTCTGGCAGAGGTAAGGTCTCTCTCTGGATGTACTATCAAGTTCAGATGGTAGTCCTTGTTAGCAAAGAAGGGAGAAACTCCAGTGGTCACATTCAGAGCATTGTTGTATGTAAACTCTGCTAAGGAAAGGAGTTCAGACCAGTTGTCCTGTTGATAATTGCAATAGACTCAAAGATACTGTTCCAGAGTCTGGTTCATATGCTCTGTTTGACCATCTCCCTCTAGATGGTAACTAGAGGTAAAGTGGAGCTGGATATCAAGGGCTTTTCTGAGTGAGCAGAAGAAGTGAGAGATGAACTCT
>JBBPUB010000495.1:0-13545 GCA_038094415.1 Xerocomus alliaceus
CCATGATGCTTCCATACATAATTCAGAAACAATCATGCCATGTCCAGGGCACTGCAGTGCTTGGTGCATGGGATGAGTTCTACCTCCTTGGAAAATCAATCAACAACCATGAGAATTGCATTAAAAGAATGGGATTTAGGAAGATTGGTGATGAAATCTGTGGAAATATGACTCCAAGGGGTTTTAGGGACAGGTAAAGGAATTAGGAGGCCACTTGGTGCCTTGTTGTTTCCTTTGAATCTTTGGCACCATTCACAGTGACTTACATATTCTTTAACAAATGTAGACAATCCAGGCCACCAATAGAATTGGGAGATCAACTCCATGGTCTTTTTATATCCTGGATGTCCTGTGATCAGTGAATCATGATATAATCTGAGAATATCCATTTTGATCAGAGTAGAATCTAATATATATATGCAGCCTTGTGGGTCATGCAACAAGCCATCTTCTTCTTTGAATAAAAAGTGATTTCTGCCGAGATAAATGGTATCTTTCTCTGTAAGCTTACAAAGCTCATTGAATATAGATTTATTGAGTTGTTTGCCTTCATCGAAGATGAGAATTGGAGTATTCTACTCCATCGTTCCAATCTGCTCTAGTGGAATTACCAGTACTCCTTTATTGTCATTCTCTATTCCAATAGCATGATCTTTATGTCTAGAAAGGGCATCTGCCTTTCCCATGGTAGCACCTGGCTTATGAATCCACTTAAGCTGAAATCTAAATAGATATTGTGCCCATCTAGTGAAACGGCTGAATCTATATCTGCCTAGTGAACTCCTGTTCATGTCTTCTTCAGCTAAGTTCAAGCTGCAAACAAACACAAAACAACCTAAAAGGTCGTAACAAGCAAGAGTGACGACTCGAGCGGGTGAGGCCTAAGTCAAATGAGATAGCGATGACTCGAGCGGGTGAGGCCAAAGTCAAGAGTGGCAAGCTCAAGTTGGTAAAACCAAAGCCCAGTAAAAGATGATAGGTGGGGCGAGTCCGAAGGGGTCAGCAACGACTCAGACGAGCACTGGGCTCTAGGCTATATATCCCTAGCCTAGGGAAGTAGTCCTTGGGATAAACATATAGTTTTCAGGTGCAGACCTAAGATACAGGAGAGAACCAAGAGACTAGACTGGGGATCTATCCAGCATCGTCCTTGGGGTTTATATACTACTATACTATTTGTACATGTTTATCTAACCCTAATACCTGATTAGGTAGAATGCTATGCCTATGCAGTAGGGCTACGACTAAGGTAAGAGTCCGTGTTGTAGCTATCCAGTAGCGATATGGCCTCTAGGGCTAAGGGTTACACCATCCAATGGCGTAAAGGCATACCACAGCCTCTAGGGCTGAGGGTTGTGGAAATTAATAACACGTTTGATACTGTGGGTGGCAGATCAAATGGAAGAGAAGCTGCAGCAGTGGTAATGAACTGGGCTGTGCCATAGCCATGCACAGCACGGAAATGAAAAGAATCACACGGTGATTAAAAGGATGTTGGCTACACGCGTTAGAAGTCTAGAAGGAACATGGTAATGACTGTGTGAGTGAATAGCCAAATGGGGATAGATCTGATCAGGAAGAAGAGCAGAAAATAAGCACGATCAGATTAGTTATGAAATGATAAGATAAGATCAAGCAAAAAGTATACGCTAAGTCCATTGTGATGAAGAGTCTTCTAGAGACCATATACGAGATGGCAAGGATCGTCACATCTAGCTTGTCGATGATTAAGATCTTGCCTAGTCTGATACCATTGAAGGTTCTGATGATCATTCCAGACTTCCACAGGAAATCTAGCTCCTTCAAGATAATGTCTCCATTCTTTCAATGCTCTAATGACTGAAAGCATTTCTTTATCAAAAATGGGATAATTTTGTTCTGCTGGTTGCATACTATGTGAAGCATATGCAATGGGATGCCACTTGTCTCCTTTCTTAATAAAGAGCACAGCTTCTATGGCATAATCTGAAGCATCGGCTTCTAAATGAAACTCACAATCTATATCTGAATAGGCTAAAACTGGTGCAGTTACAAACATGGTCTTAAGCGTTTCAAACACTTGTTGTTGAGTTGCACCCCATTCAAAGGGCACTTCTTTCTTTAATAAATTGTTAAGTGGTCTAGCCACTTGAGAGAAATCAGCAATGAATCAACAATAGAAGTTAGCTAGTCCCAGAAAGCTTCTTACTCCTTTGAGATTCAAGGGAATGGGCCATTGAGTTATAGCCTCAACCTTCTTTGGGTCCATAGAAATGCTGTTCTTTCCCACAATCATGCCAAGAAAATCTACTTCTGTGATATGAAAGTGGCATTTGGGGGCCTTCACAAAGAGGTCATTTTCTTTCAATCTCTGAAGTACTTCTATTACTATTCAATCATGCTTGGTTTAATCCAAAGTTTTAGTGAAGATGAGCAGATCATCAATGTAAACCACTACCATGTCATCCATGTCTGTGAAAATTTCATTCATCATTGCTTGAAAAGTGGCAGGGGAATTGCATAGTCTGAAATACATTACTAGTGGTTTGTAAGCTCCTTTGAAGCATATGAAAGTGGCTTTCCATTCATCTCCCTTTTTGATGCATACATTGTTGTATTCCCATCTGAGATCCATTTTTGTGAATAACTTAGCATCTTTGAGTTTATCAACTAATTGCAAAATGAAAGGTAATGGATAATTATTTTTAATGGTTCATTCATTCAGATATCGGTAATCCTATACCATGCATTTGCCTCCATCTTTCTTTGGAATAAAGAACACAGGTGATGTTTGTGGAGACTTAGATGGACAGATATAGCCTTTCTGTAATTGTTCATCTAGGAATGCAGTGACTTCTTCCTGTTCATTCACAGATAAGGGAATAATTCTTCCTTTCTTGGGTTTAAAATCATCCTGTAATTCTATAGTGTTATCCCAAGGTTTTCATAAAGGCATTCTCTTGGAATCCTTCTTAGAAAAAACTGTGAGATAATCATGGTACTCTTTTGGAACTAATTGTTCAGGAGGTATCTCTTTAGGTTGTACTTGTTCTAACACTTTATCCTTTTCCTGTTGCATTTCTTGTCAATGGATCCAGTGATATACCTGATACAACTGATCTAGCTGTTCTTTCTGTAGCATTTGTAAAAACTTGCTTGGGGTGGAATCACCTTGTTGGAGATTTTGACAGTGCTGGGGACATCTCATCAATCTAACCTTTCCAGTAGTCCAATCTATTTCTAGGTTGTGGTGCTGTAACCACTCATACTCCAGAATAAATTCAAACTTTCCAAGATCAGTGACCTCAGCGATTAATTTCTCACAATGACCTTCATATTCCATAACAAGTTGACAATTATGCATTATTTTTCCTGTAGCATTCAGGGTGCCATCAGCATTGTATACAGGGATAGGGTGTCATAAAGGGATTAAAGGTAAATGTAGACACTGTGTAAAAGTTTGATCAATGAAGATCGCATTTGCTCCAGAGTCTAGGAGGGTGATTGTTTTAGTAAAAGGGATGTTGATCTTCAGGGTTATCTTGATCAGAAGCACTATATCCTTTTTGGGATTAAGGGTTTATAGAAAATGAAACTCCTTTTCCTCCATTTCAGATAATAGTTCATCTAGATCTAACTCAGTCAGATTAGGGTACATTGTTTTTATGTTGTGTCATTTTTGTGTGAGTGTTGAAGCTGACTCATTCATACTCCTTATCTCCACTACTTCTGGGAAAACTTTTCTGCCTTTGGTTATATATGAATCAAGCACTGGTGTTTCATCCTGGCCAAGCTCATTATCTAAATGAGACCCACATAACAGCAAAGATAAAGTTTCTTCTATTTCCAGAATAGCATAGCAATTTGGGCTTCCCACTTTCCCAGACTTAAGGGGTTGCCCTAATCTTTTTTCTTTTTGGATGCTATGATTTCATAATCTTGGAACCAGGCTCAAGCTTCATTGAAGTTCATTCCTGCTATGGATTTATTCCATTCTCAGCCTTTTCCCTTTTCATCTCTTCTTTCATTGAAGGTCTCCCCTTCACTCATTTCTTGTATATTGTGTGAGGGACATCCTGTAGTGCACCACTTGGCATGTCCTCCTCTGAGGAATTTGCACTTATCACATGCCTTTTTTGGTTTAGTGCATTTGGAGGCGACATGAGGTCCCTGACAATTAAAGCATTTAAGGGGTCTTCTTTCTCCTTTTCCCATTTGGACTGCATCTATGTCCATTGCATTGGGATCTCACGATGGACAAGAAATCCAATCTGCCATTCCTCAATGGATGAAGCCTAAGAGTTCTTGGCATTCTCCATACTCCTTGACTTTTGTCATAAATGTGGTGCAATTCTGATAGCAACCATCTCTTAAAAATAGATATTTCATCATATCTTGATTCATATTTTGTTCTAGGATCTGCAAGATCTGATCTCTGTCATATTCAGCTTGGGATAGGTAATTTTTCAACTTTATGAGATATTGGGCTACCATCATCTTGTTGGTTTGTTTTAGATTCTCGATCTGTTGTCTAGCCCATTCTTTTTTATTGGTTAATCAGAAATGAAGTTCCACAAGTTTCTTAAACTCAGGCCAATCTGTAGATTCTCCTTTCAAGATCTTATTCAGATGAGCTCAGGCAAACACTCCTGCATCACCTTTTGTCATTTGTGATAATATGGCCTTCACTCCTACTTCTCCTCTCAGCACTCCTATGTTCTCTTGTCTCCATACTTGCACTTTAGTCCACCATTTTTCAAATTTTCTCCCTCATGTTCCATCATATTCTTTTAGATCTGCTACTATTTTTGTGATTTGAGCAGAAGATTGCAAAGAAGGCTCCACCTTCACTTGTTCTTCCATTTCCTCAATGTCATCTTGGAGCTTTTTGTTTTCTCATAATATCTGCTCCATGGCCATGCTTTGAATATTAAGGAAGTCTTTTAGATAAATTCCTAATTGAGATAAATCATTCTTGGTAGAGCTGGCTAATGTGTCCAGCACATTGGCTAGGTGTTCAGGTAATGACATATTTAATCAAATGTGGCTACCATAGCATTATTATCTTTGTCCAATCTTGCCAAATGGGGAATATGCCAGTTGTTTTCATTATACCAACCTCCACAATATCTCCAATTGTCTCCAGAGGCTTTAGTCAGGCTTACTATGCTGAAATTTATTCCAAATGGGTTTTCTTCGGTTTTGTAGATGTGTACAACAGTGAGTATGGGAGTGTTGCATTCAACAACTTGTTTAATGATCTAGCAGATTACAGTGGTGGTGACTAGGAAGATTCCTACAATGGTGGCTAGAATGAGTTCAAACATTGAGATTATCTAGTAATTTTGACAGTTGTGTCATTGTTGGAGTCCTTCTCCAAAAATCCAACCATCTGAGGTAGCGTGAGTTGTGGGTACTACTCCCATGAATGCAGAGTAAGGTGTTCGAAAAGTTCTTGACTAATTTCCTACAAAGAAAATCAGGACTTGTGGATCTGTGGCATACTTAGCAATCCACCTAAGAAAGTAGATTGTGATTGAAACAGCAGAACCCGCTAGGGGAACTTGAACCAGCTCTACTACAACTATCAGCTAAAAGGAATAAGGGACTACTAACTCGTTCTGTTGAGGAAAGAGTTGAGGTGGCGAAAGTGGCTTAGTAGTCGAGTTCTGGAGAAGACCAAGAGACTAGACTGGGGATCTACCCAGCGTCGTCCTTGGGGTTTATATACTACTATACTATTTGTACATGTTTGTCTAACCCTAATACCTGATTAGGTAGAATGCTATGCCTATACAGTAGGGCGGCGACTAAGGTAAGAGTCCATGTTGTAGCTATCCAATAGCGATAAAGGCGTACCACAGCCTCTAGGGCTGAGGGGAACGGAAATGAGTAACACATTTGATACTGCGGGTGGCAGATCAAATGGAAAAGAAGCCGCAGCAGCGGTAATGAACTGGGCTGTGTCATAGCCATGCACAGCACAGAAATGAAAAGAATCACGCGGTGATTAAAAGGGTGTTGGCTACACGCAGTAGAAGTCTAGAAGGAACTCGGTGATTACCGTGTTAAAGAATAGCCAAATGGAGATAGATCTGATCGGGAAGAAGAGCAGAAGATAAGCATGATCAGATAAGATAAAAAGATAAGATAAAGTAAAAAGTATTCGTTAAGTCCGTTGCGATGAAGAGTCTACCAGAGACCGTATATGAGACGGCAAGGATCATCACACTACCCCCCGCTAAAGATCATTGTCCAAATGATCAAATGGAAGACGATGAGTCGCGATAGTGGTAACGTTCTCAGGACGTTTCTGAAAAAGGAAGAGAAACTGATCAGGTTCAATAGTAAGGGCTCGTGGAGCCAAAGGATGTTGTTTATAGAAGTCGGATATAGCCTCTTTGGCATTAGTGAGGTTGGAACGCGGTTCCCAAGTTCTATCAGTTTCGTCATAGCCTTTCCAGTGTACCAGATATTCCAGTCGGCGCTGCCGATTTCTGCTGTCCACTATGAAATCAACTTCCCACTCGTTATCTCGATCTTCAGTTACCTTGATAGGACCGGGCCGTTCAACCGGCTGACCTTCTAGGCGTTCCTTGTAGGGTTTAATACGAGAGATGTTGACAACTGGATGAATCCTCATTGATCTAGGAAGTTTCAATTCTACTGCGTTGGTTCCTATCATCTTAGTGATGCTAAATGGACCAAGCCATCGTTCTGAAAGTTTCTTTGATGCACGTGTCAATTTCAAATTTTCTGTGGATAACCAAACTTGTTGGCCCTTGATCTGCATATTTCTTCTGATGTGCCTGTGCCGCTTTCATATTCTGCCGTACTTGATCAAATGTGGCAGCCATTTCATCAGCAAATCTTACTGCAGCGGGTGCTTTATCCATCTTAAGTGGCTCTATACCCATTCTAGGGTGGTATGAATGCGTGACTTCAAAGGGGGTCTTTTTGGTAGAGGCATGTTGTTTAGAATTAATGGAAAACTGGGCAACGGCAAGCCAATCTGCCCATTGATCTTGTTTTTCCGAACAAAAGATTCTCAAAAACTTTTGGACTTCTTTATTAACAATCTCAGATTGTCCATCTGTTTGAGGGTGAAATGCGGTACTAAGTTTTGTTTCAATAGATAAGGCTTTGTTGATCTCTCTCATTACTTGCGCAGCAAATTGAGGTCCTTGATCTGAAACAATAGAAGATGGAAGTCCATGATGCTTCCATACGTGATTCAAAAACAATCGTGCCGTTTCTAGGGCATTGCACTGCTTGGTGCAAGGAATAAGTTCAACTTCTTTTGAAAATTGATCTACGACTGTGAGAATCGAATCAAACGTTTTAGATCTTGGAAGATCGGTGATGAAATCTGCAGAAATATGACTCCAGGGTCTTTCCGGAATGGGTAAAGGTTGTAATAACCCACTAGGGGCCTTATTGGTTCCTTTGAAACGTTGACATCGTTCGCAATGAGAAACGTATTCTCGCACGAACGTGGAAATTCCTGGCCACCAATAAAATCTGGAAATCAATTCCAAGGTCTTCTCATATCCAGGGTGACCTGCTATGGGTGAATTGTGATAAAGTCTGAGAATGTCCATCTTAATCAGGGCAGAATCAGGTACGTATATGCGGCCTTGCGGGTCATGCAACAAGCCATCTTCTCCTTCGAGTAAAAAGTATTTTCTGCTGAGGTATATGGTATCTTTCTCCATGAGCTTGCAAAGCTCGTTGAATATAGATTTATTAAGTCATTCGCCTTCATCGGAGATGAGAATTGGAGTATCTTGCTCCATAGATCCAATCTGCTCCGGCGGTATTACTAAAACTCCTTTATTGTCCTGATCTATGCCGATAGCATGATCTTCTCGTCTAGAGAGGGCATCGGCTTTTCCCATTGTGGCTCCAGGCTTATGAATCCATCTTAGATTGAATCTAGATAAGTATTGCGCCCATCTAGCTTGTCTTCGGTTAAGATCTTGCCTCGTTTGATACCATTGAAGATTCTGATGATCATTCCAGACTTCCACTGGAAATCTAGCTCCTTCGAGATAATGTCTCCATTCTTCTAAGGCTCGTATGACTGAGAGCATTTCTTTATCCGAAATGGGATAATTTCGTTCAGCAGGTTGCATACTATGCGAAGCGTAGGCGACAGGATGCCATTTGTCATTTTTCCTGATAGAGAGCACTGCTCCTGTGGCGTAATCCAAAGCATCGGCTTCTAAACGAAATTCACAATCTATATCGGGGTATGCTAAAATTGGGGCTGTTACGAATGAATTCTTGAGCATTTCAAATGCTTCTTGTTGTTCTAGACCCCATTCAAACGAGATCTCTTTCTTTAAGAGGTTATTCAGTGGTCTTGCCACTTTTGAGAAGTCGGAGATGAAGCGACGGTAAAAATTTGCCAAACCTAAAAAGCTTCTTACTCCTTTGATGTTGGTAGGAATAGGCCATTGGGTTATAGCCTCTACTTTCTTAGGGTCCATAGAAATGCCGTTCTTTCCCACAATCATGCCGAGGAAGTCTACTTCCGTGACACGAAAGCGGCATTTGGGTGCCTTTACAAAGAGGTCATTTTCCTTTAGACGTCGTAACACTTCTCGCATGATTCGATCGTGTTCGTTTTGGTCTTCTGTTTTTGTGAATATTAATAGGTCGTCAATGTACACCACTACCACATCTTCCATATCAGCGAAGATCTCATTCATCATTGCCTGGAAAGTGGCTGGTGAATTGCATAATCCGAAATACATTACTAGAGGTTCATATGCTCCTCGGAAGCATACGAAAGCAGCTTTCCATTCGTCTCCTTCTTTGATGCGTACATTATTGTATCCCCATCTTAAATCCATTTTTGTAAATAGCTTAGCGTCTTTCAACTTGTCAACAAGCTGAGAAATCAATGGAAGTGGATAGTTGTTCTTGATGGTGTGCTCATTCAGATATCGGTAATCCTGTACCATTCGTTTTCCACCATCTTTCTTTGGAACGAAAAATACTGGGGACGTCTGTGGGGATTTTGAAGGGCGAATATATCCCTTTTGAATTTGTTCATCCAGGAACGCAGTGACTTCTTCCTGTTCATCTATAGATAGGGGAATGATCCTTCCTTTCCGGGGTTTAAAGTCCTCTTGCAATTCAATTGCATGATCCCACGGTTTCCGTAAGGGCATTTTTTCTGAATCCTTCTTCGAAAACACCATAAGATAATCGTGATATTCTTTCGGAACTAATTGTTCAGGGGGAATCTCTTTCGGTTGAACTCTTTCAAGTAATTTCTGTTGATCCATACTCCTTTCTAAGGAGTTTATCCAATGATACACATTATAGCTTTGATCTAGCTGTTCTTTTTGAAGCATCTGTAAAAACTTGCTTGGAGTGGAATCACCTTGTTGGAGATTTCGACAGTGTTGGGGACATCTCGTCAATCTAACTGATCCAGTTGTCCAATCTATATCGGGGTTGTGGCGCTGTAACCACTCATATCCCAGAATAAACTCAAACTTTCCTAAATCGGTGACCTCAGCTGTCAATTTCTCACGATGACCTTCATATTCCATAACAAGCTGACAATTATGCGTTATTTTTCCAGCAGCATTTAATGTACCATCGGCGTTATACACCGCTATCGGGTGTCGTAAGGGTGTTAAAGGGAGATGAAGACACTGTGTAAATTTTTGATCGATGAAGATCGCGTTTGCTCCAGAGTCTAGGAGGGCGGATGTTTTTGTGAAAGGTATATTTAGTTTCGGCATGATCTTTATCGGTAGAACTATATCCTTCTGGGGATTCAAAGTTCTTAGGAAATGAAACTCAGTTTCTTTTGATTCCGGTAGTAGTTCATCAAGATCTTCTTCGGATAGATCCGGATACATGGTTCGTACGTCATGTTGTTTCTGTTCAGGGGTGGGAGTAGAAGTTTCCATACTTCGTATCTCCACTACTTCTGGGAAAACTTTCTCTTTCTTGGTTATATGCAAATTAAGCACCGGTGTCACGTCCCGGCCAAGCTCATCATCTAGATGAGACCCGCATGACAGCAAAGATAAAGTTTCTTCTATTTCCAGAATAGCGTATCAATTCGGGCTTCCTCCTTTCCCAGACTTAGGGGGTTGCCCTATTCTTTTCCCTTTTTGGAAATCGTCTCATAGTCTTGGAACCAGGCACGTGCTTTGTCAAAGCCCATGCCGGCTATAGATTTACTCCAATCTCTCTCTTTTCCTTTCAAAGGTTTCGGTTCTTCAGTCATTTCTTCCGAGTTCATTTCTCGGATATTTCGAGAGGGTCTTCCCGTAGCACACCATTTAGCATGTCCTCCTCCGAGGAATTTACATTTTTCACATGCCTTTTTGGGCTTAGGGCATTTGGATGCTACGTGAGGTCCTTGGCAATTGAAGCATTTCAATGGACAAGTTCCCTTTTGGATTGTGTCTACATCCATGGCGTTTGGATCTTTGACAGGTCTGGCGATTCGATCGGCGGTTCCTCGTTGAATGAATCCTAACAACTCCTGCCGTTCTCCATACTCTTTTACTTTAGCCATGAAAGTGGCACATTCTTTGTATCGTCCATCTCGTAAGAAAAGGTATTTGACCATATCTTGGTTCATGTTTCGTTCCATGATCTGCAAGATACGATCCCCATCATATTCGGCTGTTGCGAGGTAATTTTCTAACTTGATAAGGTATTGGGCTACCGTCATCTTATCGGTCTGTTTCAGATTCTCGATCTGTCGTCTAGCCCATTCCTTTTCATTGGTCAAGCAGAAATGAAGCTCAATAAGCTTCTTGAATTCGGGCCAATCCGTTTCATCCCCTTTTAGGATTTTATTTAGATGGGCTCGTGCGAATGCTCCTGCATCACCTTTCGTCATTCAGGATAGTATGGCTTTAACTCCGGCTTCTCCTTTGAGAACTCCGATATTTTCTTGCCACCATACTTGTGCCTTGGTCCACCATTCTTTGAACTTTCTTCCTCTCGTACCATTGTATTCTCCTGGATCTGCTACGATTTTAGTGATCCTAGCGTTTCCTCCACTGGAGGAAGGACCAGCCTTTATCTGCTCTTCCATCTCTTCAATGTCATCTCGTAGTTTTCTATTTTCGCATAGTATTTGTTCCATGGCCCGGCCATGTATATCAAGGTAATCTTTAAGATGAATTCCCAATTGGGATAACTCCTGTTTTGAAGATCCGGCAAGCATATCTAATGCTTGAGCGAGGTGTTCAGGTAATGCCATTATTTAATCAAAAGCAGCAATTGTGGCGTTGTCGTCGTCCCGATCTGATCTGACTAATTTGGGTACGTGCCAATCGTTCTCATTAAACCAACCTCCACGGTATCTCCAATTATCTCCGGAGGCTTTGGTCGGGCTTACTATGCCGAAGCTTATTCCGTAAGGATTTTCTTCGGTTCTGTAGGTATGGACTACTGCGAGTATGGGAGCATTTCTTTCAACGACAAGTTTTATGATCCAGCAAATAACGAGGGTGCAGATGAGGAAAATTCCGATGAATGTGGCAAGGATGAGTTCAAACATTGAAATCATCTAATAGTGTTGACAGTTGTGAGGGTGCTGTTGGAGTCCTTCTTCAAAGATCCAACCGTCTGACGTGGCGTTGGTGGCGGGGACTACTCCTATGAAGGCAGAGTAAGGCGTTCTAAAAGTCCTGCTTCAGTTTCCTACGAAGAGGATTGGTACTTGTGAGTCTGTTGCGTATTTGGCAATCCACCTAAGGAAGTAGATTGTGATGATGTAAAAAGTCAAACTGAAAAGGAGGAGAATGACAATTAATTGCATTCAATATTTGTAAGAGCGAGGCGGGATATTGCGTAATCCTATCCTACTTCCTCTTTCTATTCCTCTCTTTATCTCCTGCTTGTATTGCCGGCGTTGCCTTTTCTTAGGCGGTGGCGGTGCTGCAGGTGCTTCTTTGAACTCGTACTCCGACCAGCCTTCCGATCTTCTTCTTTTGGGAAGGTTGAAGGTCCAACTATAGAAATCGGCCTGTACCGTCGAAGCTAAAGCATAAAATCCCCTCTCTTCTTCTGAGGGCAGCCGATGCAGAGGTGACCGATCGGCGACGTCTATAATACTCAGACCCAGGCTGCAGTCGTTCGGGTCGGGGGTAGGAGGAAGGAGGAGGTTGGGGCTGCCTTCTTCTCTCTCTGACTTCATAGGGGCGTATAGTGTAAGGGGGACGACTATGTCCTCTTCCTTCACGTCTGTGGCTGGCGATGTACTCTCTTCGCAGCCGTTCTCTGATCTCACATCTCCGTTGATCGTATCTCTCACGATCGAGTCCCGATGGGGAAACCCTGGTAAAGACCCTTCTAACTCTTGTAAGAAGGCGGTTGCAGGCAAGACGGATCTGTTCCCACTGTCCGGGACCTGTGCGGCCTGTTCTTGCCCGACTCTCGGCTCTGCCCGTTGGCGACCGACGATGAAGGGACAAAGGGAGTGGTGGAACTGGGGGAAGGACACTAGCACTCGTTAGTACTGGTCCTGTAGTAGAGGGGGTCACTAGAAAGAATAAGAGTCTAGTCTAATGAAATGGCAGAACCCTCTGGGAACTTGAACCAGCTCTACTACAACTATCAGCTAAAAAGACAAAGAACTACTAACTCGTTCTGTTGAGGAAAGAGTTTGAGGTGGCGAGAGTGGCTTAGTAGTCGAGTTCTGGAGAAAACCAAGAGACTAGACTGGGGATCTACCCAGCATCGTCCTTGGGGTTTATATACTACTATACTATTTGTACATGTATTGCTAACCCTAATACCTGATTAGGTAGAATGCTATGCCTACGCAGTAGGGCTACGACTAAGGTAAGAGTCCATGTTGTAGCTATCCAATAGCAATAAAGGCGTACCACAGCCTCTAGGGCTGAGGGGAACGGAAATGAATAACACGTTTGATACTGCGGGTGGCAGATCAAATGGAAGAGAAGCCGCAGCAGTGGTAATGATCTGGGCTGTGCCATAGCCATGCACAGCACGGTAATGAAAAGAATCACACGGTGATTAAAAGAGCGTTGGCTACATGCGGTAGAAGTCTAGAGGGGATGTGGTAATAACCGTGTCAAAGAATAGCCAAATGGAGATAGATCTGATCGGGAAGAAGAGCAGAAGATAAGCATGATCAGATTAGTCATGAAATGATAAGATAAGATCAAGCAAAAAGTAAATGCTAAGTCCGTTACGATGAAGAGTCTTCCAGAGACCATATACGAGACGGCAAGGATCGTCACTGAAATGGCAGAACCCTCTTGGAAACTTGAACCAGCTCTACTACAACTATCAGCTAAAAGGAATAGAGACTACTAACTCGTTCTGTTGAGAAAAGAGTTGAGGCGATGGTGAAGTGGCTTAGTAGTTGAGTTCTGGAGAAGACCAAGAGACTAGACTGGGAATCTACCCAGCATCGTCCTTGGGGTTTATATACTACTATACTATTTGTACATGTTTGTCTAACCTTAATACCTGATTAGGTAGAATGCTATGCCTACACAGTAGGGCTACGACTAAGGTAAGAGTCCATGCTGTAGCTATCCAATAGCAATA
>JBBPUB010000496.1:0-13533 GCA_038094415.1 Xerocomus alliaceus
CCTTATCCATACAACAGATAGAGAAAATACCAGCAATAGCATAGTTGGAGGCATTGGTTTCTACTATAATCAGAGCATCTGGAACCCAGTGTTAAGATCAGTCACTCTGGTCCTCTGAAAGGAAGTCCAAGTAAACAGGAGTAGGAGTAGAGTAGCAGAGCAAAGGGATGAGTCTCAGTGCAGGACTTATGTATCGCGCCTTGCATAGGTTCAACTCTTTGAAGAAGGGATGTAAGGGTAAGGAGGGAGACAACCAGAGTTATCCAAATCAATATTCAGACTAAGAAGTGTACCATGAAGTAACTATGATATTTATACTACCAGAGTTGTATTACATTACTAATAGAGTCACTGCAGAATGGAATGATAAGTAAGATAGAAATGAGAAACCCAGAGCTGTGCACCAGAGATGCAATATGCTGGACTGTGCATCTAAGAATGAAGATCCAACAAAATGGACAGGCACGGCCAATCAGAGAACAAAGATGAATATAAAAGGAAAAGTCATGTGGGTTCAGAGATCCTACGCATGCAAATGGAGGAGATCACTCCAGAGTTGTCAAGGAGTTGGATGCAGAGTTCCAGAGTAGGAACAGCATATGACATCCAGTGGATAAGTATTGAAGCAGAGGTAAAGGCATCCTTGAGTACCTGGAAGGTGAAATGACAGTTGTTGGAGAAGTTCCATGGAGTATCCTTATATGTGAGTTGGGTTAGAGGAACAATGATATCAGAGTAGTTATAAATGAAATACCTGTAGAAATTCATGAAACCCAAGAAGGACTGGATATCCTTGACCTTTCAAGGCTTAGGCCAATCTATGATTGCTCTAACCTTTTTTGAAGACATGGTAAATTCAGAGGGAGAGAGTTGGTATCTGAGATAATTGATGGAGTCAATGTGGAATTTGTATTTATCTGGGCAGGCATAAAGTCCATGTTTGTAGAGTTAATGGAGTACTTCCCAAACATGCTCCTTGTAGGAGGCCTTGTCCATGAAGTAGATGAGAATGTTGTTGAGATAGACTATAACACAAACATCTAACAGATCAGTGAAGATGGTGTTGACAAACCACTAGAAAGCTGCTAAAGCATTGGTGAGACTGAACAGCATGACTAGCCACTCATACAAGCTATATCAGGTCTGAAATAAAGTCTTCCATTTATCTCTCTTAGTAATGCAGACCAGATGGTATGTGTACCAGAGGTCAATTTTGATGTAGATCTTAGCTTGGCTCAGAGTGTCTAGGAGGTCAGAGATGTGGGGAAGGGGATAGCAGTCTTTCTTCATGATCTTGTTAAGTCCTTAAAAGTCAATACAGAGGCAGAGTGAACTATTCTTTTTATGGACAAAGAGGACTGGAGTAGCATGAGTGGAAGAGGAGGGATGAATGAACCCATTAGCTAGGTGTTCATTGAGGAATGTCCAGAGTGACATAAGCTTGGAGGCAGAGAAAGAGTATATGATGCCCAATGGAGATAATGTGCCTTCTTTTAGGTTGATTTTGAGATCATGTTTATGATGTGGAGCAAGCTTAGAGGCCTTGCTTTTGCTAAAGACATCCATGAAATCATGATAGTCCAAAGGGACTCCAGAGAGATCAATAGAATTCAGAGTTGTGGAAGACACATAGAGTTGGTATTCTTAGGGCAGAGTTGCAGGCTAAACTGTACAGAACCCTAAAGGCAATAGGCCAATGCAAAGGCAGGTGCATTGATCAGTGCAATAGATGGAGCCTTGTGGTCATAGAAACACAGTGGATTAGGGGATGTGGGGTCAGCCAGAGGAGGTATAGTGGCTCAAAAAAGTGTTCCAATGTTGGGCCATTTTGAACAAATGGGTCAATTGCCAAAGATATGGGACAAACAAGATCAAACACTTGCAGGGTCAAAGATAGTACTTGCTTTTGACATTCTAACACCACTTAGATCATGTGATTTGGTTGTTATGGCACTGAGATATAGCCATTTTAAAATTACATGTCATTGGAACACTTATTTGAGCATCATTTCAGATCTAGACTTTTAGTATTTAGTGGGCCCTTCTTTGGCCCTTATCACTACCTCTAACCTTCTAGGCATACTTTCAATCAATCTTTGACACTCCTCAACCTCAATCTTGCCCCACTCCACCACAATTCTCTTCCAAAGCTTCCATACTCCTTTTGATGGTCTTGGATAGCTATTGAGCTTTTTTTTCAACATTTGCCAGAGATGCTCAATAGAACTAAGGTCTGGAGACTGAGCTGGCCAATTCAGAAGCTTGATTCTATGGAAGTCAAGCCAATCCTAAGCTCTTTTTGAGGAGTGCTTGGGATTATTATTCTGCTAAAAGATTATGCTCTTCTCAGAAATTCTAGAACTCTCCATGCTGGAAAGCAGATTGTCCTCCAAAATGGTGACATATTGCTCAGCATTCACCTTACCCTCTATCTGTTACAATTCTTTACATTCACCATTACATTTTCCTCCTTAGTTTCCTCGTTTCCCAGTATGCCCCACCTTTCTTCTTTCACTATGTTGAACGATACTTCATTCTGGTAATGTTGTCATGTTCTGCAGCTTTCCTTGCTCTATAATCTTCGTATGCTTTACCATTGTTTCGGGACACTTATCTCTCCACAGCTGTCTCTTTCATGACGGCTTAGTATCTCCACCCTTCCATGACCTTTTTTGTGCTTCCATTTGTTGTCCTTATAAACTCCAGCCATGTATTGTAGTCTGCATTCTTGGTCTATGCAATTCTACATAACCTTGAGTCCGCTGCACCACTGCACCATGTCCCCTCGTCCCCTCGATCCCATTGAACCCTTGACAAAGCTCCAACACAAAGCTCCCTTTGCCCCAGATGCAGGCTTAGGCTACTCATGTAACAAAAGACCAAGAATATCCCTACGTCCCTCTTATCTAAGAGCTGGACGCACCCCACTAAGTCACCATAGCCCACAGACCCTCCCATCAGATCTCTAGATCTATCAGTGCACGCTCTGACTCTGAGTCGGAATCCATACCCCCAGCATCCCCAGCCATTAGACCCAGGCGATTCCCTGGTTTACCCTCAACCACCCCTACCAGAACCCCATCACACCCAGGCCCCAGCACCCCCTTAGCACCCTCAAGACCATTAACTCCCCTGTTCCCCACTCGCACCCCATCCCCAGTCACCCCCATGTCCACCCACACCACTGAGCTTAAAGCAGCCCTCCCTGCTGATTTTTCTGGAGAACAAGATGATGCTACCCACTGGATTAAAGCCATGAAAGCCTACTTCGCCATCAACTCCACTCTCTACCACGATGACGAAACCAAAATCATGACCACCTTGAACAAACTTAGCAAGGGAAGAGCCATCCCCTTCTCTGAACTCTGGTACGACAAACTAGCAGATCCCAACACTGCAGCCATGGAAAAGACCTTCGATAAGTTCGTAACCAATTTCAAAGGAACCTTTTTCCCCTTTGATACCAAGGCCACGGCACGTCTCACCTTGACCAAGCTGGTCCAGAAATCTTTCCATAAGCCTAATGGAGAGATTGATGATGGATTCCAGAAATACATCACAGAATTCCAGAACCTGGCCACCCGAGCTGGGATAACCAATCACGCCATGCTCATCAATGCCTTCTCCTTGGGCATTGACCAGTGGATCACCATCATGGTCCTCTCCATGGACAAGGTCCCCCTCCTCATCAGAGAATGGCTGGAAAAAGCCAAAGTTTTTCACACACAGATTGCACATATCGAAGTCTTGAAGAAAGGAAGGCCCACCCCTTCCCTCCCTAGAAACCCCAGAGACCCAAATGCCATGGACGTTGATGCTGTTCGACTTACCAAGTTAACCCCCTAGGAAAGGGCCAAGTGCATCAGAGAAGGATGTTGCTTCCAATGCCGTCGCACAGGCCACAATGCCACCCAATGTCAATCCCACCTCTGTAACCCTCCCAGTCAAACCATTGTGAATACTCCCACCACTATGTTACCTGCTGGTTCTAGCTCCACCCCCACCACTCCTGTCCCTTCACGTGCACCCACCCTCTCTGCATTACAGACGTTCGTCCATCACCTCCAAACCCAGGGAAAGAACGAGAATGAGATCCTTCAGGTCCTCCAAGCTTGCTATGAGGACTCCCCAGATGAACAACTCCCTGCAATGTCTTTTTAAAAGGAGAGGGTGTGTCAACGTCTCCCTCCCATGTAATAGTAGGACTGCCTAGCTACTGCACAATTTGAATCCCCATTCATCTCCGAGTATAGTCCGAAATCGTTGAAACTATTGCGCTTATTGACAGTGGAGCTACCAGGAACTTCATCGATAAATCCCTAGTCCCAAGCTTAAACTGAGGAGTACGTGCCCTCTCTGAACCCATCAAAGCCTGGAATGTTGATGGAACTGAAAACCACCATGGAACTATTCGAGCAAAGCTCAAGGCGGAACTTACACACGAGGAATTTTCTGACAACGTTGATCTGCTCATCCTGGGACTTAGGAAGAAGCAGGTGATCCTTGGGATGCCTTGGCTGCAGAAGTGGAATCCCCAGATTGACTGGTGGACGAAATCCCTTCTGCTCCCACTGGGTCACCTCAAAGAGAGTCTCAATAAGATTACCATCTCTACCCAACTAGCGCAGAACAGCCTCCCCCAGACCACCTCGTTACCAGATTGGTGCAAGGAATATGAAGACGTATTCTCCGAAACCACCTTCAACGCTTTACCCCCTCACTGACCCTATGACCACACCATTAACCTAAAACCCTCCTTTCTCCCAAAGATCACCAAAGTATATCCCCTGAACCCCAAAGAAAAGGACGCTTGCAAAACATTCATTGACAAAAATCTTAAAACTGGTTGTATTCTCCCTTCGAAATCCCCACAAGCCTCCCCATTTTTCTTCATTCCAAAAAAAGATGGCATACTATGCCCCTGCCAGAACTATCAGTACCTTAACTCCCACACAGTTCACAATGCCTATCCCCTACCCCTCATCTCTGATCTAGTTGACAACATGAAAGAGTCCACTCTGTTCACCAAGTTAGACATCCAGTGGGGATATAACAACATTCATATCCGAGAGGAAGACCAGTGGAAAGCTGCCTTCATCACCCCCCTTGGACTCTACAAACCTACCATCATGTTCTTTGGGTTCTGCAATGTGCCACCAACATTTCAGGCATTTATGAACCACATCTTTGTGGATCTCCTGGCAGAAGGATGGCTTAAGGTCTACATGGACGATATCAGGATTCACACCAAGGATGACCTAGAAACCCACCACCAGCAAACCAAGCAAGTTTTCGATCGCCTTCAGAAACACCAATTGTCCTTGAAACTGTCTAAGTGTTCTTTCGACACCCCCACCATGGAATACCTAGGAATGATCATCGGACAGGGGAAACTTCAAATGGACCCCATCAAACTTAGTGCCATAAAGGAATGGCAACCCCCATCCTCAGTCAAGGGAATTCGAAGTTTCCTTGGATTTGCCAATTTCTACCAGAAGTTCATCCCCGACTTCTCTAACATTGTATCTCCACTTACCTTCCTCACCTGGAAGGATCAACCCTGGAAGTGGACTCCCCAACAACAACACGCCTTTGAAACCCTTAAAGATGCCTTCGTCTCTGCCCCGGTCCTAGCACTCCCCGACCCCAGCAAACCATTTTCAGTGATGACGGACGCCTCCCTTCTAGCAGCAGGAGTCGTTCTACTCCAAAGGGACATGAATGGTGACAACCACCCCTGTGCCTACTTCTCCAAGACCTTCTCACCAGCCGAAAGGAACTACAACATTTATGACAGAGAACTACTCGCTGTCATTCTGGCTCTAGAAGAATGGAGACAGTACTTATCAGGCTCATCTCATCCCGTCACCATCATCACTGATCATAAAAACCTATCCTACATTAGGGACCCTCGCAAACTCTCCAGATGTCAAGTGCGTTGGTCGCTTTTCCTACAGGACTATGATCTCATCTGGCAGGTCATGCCAGAAACCAAAATGGGCCCAGCGGATGCCCTATCTCGACGATCCTTCCTAGACACCTCTGCTGACAACAATGACTCCTCCATTGTCCCTGAACCCACCATCATCCAAGCACTCGACACCACCCTACTACACAAGATCCAACTCTCCTCTGCCACAGACCCCCTAGTTCTCAAAGCACTCAAAGTGGCACAACTTGGATCCCCACTGTTTCCCAGATCAGTAGTAGCAGACTGGAAATTCAACAACAGCCATCTTTTCTACAAGGATAGGTTATATGTCCCACCTGAACATTGATCCTCCCTTCTCCACACATTCCATACATCTCTGACCACAGGTCATGCAGGCCAATTTCGCACCAAAGCCCTACTAGAACGAGACTTCTGGTGGCCAGGACTCGCCACCTTTGTCAAGAACTTTGTTAGCAGATGCCCCACATGTCAAATGTTCAAAGCCAACACTCACCCCAACGTCCCCCCACTCTCACCAATCCCCTCTGCTACCACCCTGCCATTCAAACAATTGTCAGTGGACCTTATCACAGACCTACCCCTTTCTGAAGGGTACGATTCCATCATGGTTGTGGTCGACCATGGGCTTACGAAGGGGGTAATTCTCACTCCATGTCATAAAAACATTGATGCATTGGGGGTAGCTTGCCTTTTCCATGACCATGTATTCAAATGGTTTGGTCTACAGGATTCAATCATCTCAGATAGAGGACCCCAGTTTGCCTCTGTGCTGGCTCGAGAGTTGGCCAGACTACTCCATTACGACGTTAAACTATCTACTGCATACCACCCACAAACTGATGGCCAGACGGAATGAACCAACCAGGAACTTGAGACGTACCTAAGAATCTTCTGTGGAAACAATCCACACGAATGGGCCAAATTCCTTACCACTGCAGAGTTCCAGCACAACGCATGTCCACACTCCTCCACTAAGAAATCCCCTTTCCATCTCATGCTCAGCTATGAACCCAGGGCTTTTCCTCCCCTTACAAAGACCTTCGTTCCTGCCCTCTCAGCCAGGATGGACATCCTGAATAAGGCAAGAGACAAAGCTCTAGCGGCTCACAGCTTGGTGTGCCTGGTGATGAAAAGACACCAGGCAACCAGATTTTCTCCTTGGAAAGTCGGAGATAAGGTGTGGCTGGAAGCCACTCATTTGTGCATCCCATTCCCATCATGGAAGCTAGCTCCCAAATGGGTAGGACCATTTGAGATCACCCAAGTCCTTTCCCCGCTTGTCTACCATCTTAAACTCCCCAAGTCTTGGAGAATTCATGATATGTTCCATGCCTCTCTTTTATCCTTGTTTAAACAAACCCCTGCCTACGGCCCCCCATTTCTAGAACCCCCCCCCAGAGACTATAGATGACGAAGAAGAATACGAAGTCGAGGCCATCCTTGCCCACAAGGGAACTCCTGGTCGCTACCGTTACCTTATCAAATGGAAAGGTTACGCCCCATCAGAAAATACTTGGGAACCAGAGAGTAATCTCCGTCACACAGCCTCTATTTTGACAGATTATAAACGCCACAATCAACTGTGGTAACCAGGACGGGTCATGGACTGCATAAACATTCAGCTAGTCATCTCCATCCTCCTTCTCTGCCTCATCCTGATTGCCACCATTGTAATCACCATATATTGGGCAACCACATTCCCTCACCATCATTAGATGCCCATCGACTCAAACATTCTAACCGCCTGTGAACATGCTTTCTCCTTCTCCTCGTCACTGTCTGGGTATGCACAACTCAGATCATCGTGAGTGCGGCCTACATTCTTGCCCACCTCCACCACCTTCATCCTCTACAGCACCATCCTCGCAGACCCCCAGCTCCTCCATGCGGTAGAGGTCCTCCCGCTGTACCAAGAAGACAAAGTCACCCAGGAGCTAGTTAGACTGTTCCATGAGGCGGCTCATGTTCAATATTATCATCATCGTTGCATTCCTTCTGACACTCCCCCCATGGCAGGAATCCCCTTATGCTTAGCTATAAATAAAATCCCCGAAAGAATTCTCTCTGTACTCCGTTTGTTCGGTTTCGACATGTATGTTTCTATGATTCCACCTGAGTTAATTTTCCCTACCTTCAGATGTATATACCTTTCTCTCTCTCTGCAGGAACGTGACCATTACCTGGAATCTATTTTCACTATATCCAATATGCCTCTCACTTCCTCTACTTCTTCATCACCCCCTACCACTGCCCCGGCCTCTCCGGCCCCACTCCACATCCCTTTGGAGGAGTGGATCTCTTCCCCTCCACCTCTGTCTTCCCCTATCTCTACCTTCACATCCTCTGTCTTTTTGGACTCTGAAGGACCAACGGGAATCTCCACCTTTGAACTGGACCAAGGAGTCATCGTCGCTAATTGGGAGTTCCTACTCACTCTCCCCAATGGCCAACGGGTATTGTCTTCCCCTCATCGAGTACTCTGACCTGCCACTAGACCTCTTCCTGCCTCCTCCACCACTACGTGCTTTCTATGTGGAGGTAGGGGTCATCATCGAGCAGACTGTCCCCAGTACAGATGCCCTACCTGCAACCAACTTGCTTCCGGTCACAACATTCGCGATTGCCTTCGCACCCAATGCTCCTTCTGTCTACGTTGGGGGCACGGTCCTCGCTTCTGCCCTCAGAGAGTCTGTGCCACTTGTGATGCTCCTGGACATGTCCGAGACGATTGTCCATTTGAACATTATACCGTACCTCAGGCATCCGTTATCTTTGGAGGCCCCACTCAGGGTTAGGATATTGGAAGTGGGACTTCCAGTGTACACAGGGGGTATTGTTACGATTCTTTACATTCACCGTTACATTTTCCTCCTTAGTTTCCTCATTCCCCAGTACGCCCCGCCTTTCTTCTTTCACTATGTTGAACGATACTTCATTCTGGTAATGTCATCACGTTCTGCAGCTTTCCTTGCTCTATAATCTTCATATGCTTTACCATTGTTTCGGGACACTTATCTCTCCACAGCTGTCTCTCTCATGATGGCTTAGTATCTCCACCCTTCCATGACCTTCTTTGTGCTTCCATTTGTTGTCCTTATAAACTCCAGCCATGTATTGTAGTCTGCATTCTTGGTCTATGCAATTCTATGTAACCTTGAGTCTGCTGCACCACTGCACCATGTCCCCTCGTCCCCTCGATCCCATTGAACCCTTGACAAAGCTCCAACACAAAGCTCCCTTCACCCCAGATGCAGGCTCAGGCTACTTGTGTAATACTATCTCTGCCAGAATCCCCACACCATTCCAACCCATACATTCCCAAATCATCAAGGAACCTTCTCCAAACTTCACTGTCCCTTAAACCTTCTTATCTTGCAAAGGCTCACCTGCCACTTTTCACACATACTTCCTCCTATCTGACCCAATCCTATTAATCTTTGTCTCATCTGATCAAATAACTCTAGTCCAGTCCTTCACAGTTTAGTTTTGGTACTTGAGAGCAAAAGTAAGCCTTTGTTTTCTATGCTTGAGTAACAAGTAAGGCTTCTTTTTCTTAACCACAGCCTTGAGAGAAGTAGACTTAAGCACACTGCAAACAGTCTGGGAGGAAATGAAGGAGGGGAGGGCAGAATTGATAAAATGGATAGCCTAGATAGCATTTTCAGCCTTCCCAGTGGTAATACTAGAAACAATTCACCTTCTATCAGTAGGGAAAAGCTTAAAAGGACATCATGGCTTAATGTTTTTCTTATCTAGAAGAAATTCCTTGATGACCCTGGCCACAGTAGACTTTCCTAGGCCAGTCTAAGAGGAAATATTATAAATAAAAAGGCCAGATTCAGTGAGGGAGAGAATATTGACTTTAGTAGAGGTAGAAATGGATTTTATGATGATAATGAAGTAGCTGAATAGCACATCATGTTTATATACCCCATATTTATATAAGTAAGCAGGGTCAAGGCATAGCATCCATCCATCCATTAGAAACTATTAAAGTCTTATGTTATTTATTAAATTATGAATGACAGCATGATGCTTAAATAAGTGTTTCAATGACATATCATTTTAAAATGGCTATATCTCAGTGCCATGACAATCAAATCACATGATCTAAGTGGTGTTAGAATGCCAAGAGCAAGTACTATCTTTGACCCTGCAAGTGTTTGATCTTGTTTGTCCCATATCTTTGGCAATTGATCCATTTGTCCAAAATAGCCCAACATTGGGACACTTTTTTGAGCCACTGTAAGTCTAGAGACTATGGGGTAGAGCTTGGAGTTGCTGGCAAAGTCTATCCAGATGGGTAAAACAAAATACTGCTCAAAACCCAGTCAATCAATGGATTGTAGCAGGTGAGCCAGTTGTGTCCTAGCACAAGAGAACAGGATCCATCTAGTGGAGTAATGTAGAATGTTGTTGGAGTGATGTCACTGGTTTCAAAATGGATAGAAAGGTCAACAGCATGAGTAATGGTAGAGTTGAATATTCCATCAAAGAGCTGGAGTTCAAGTAGAGAAATGAAGTATGGGGAAAGTCCATGATCATTAATGAATGAGATATCTATGAAACAATTAGAAGATTCAGAGTCTATGAGTGCAGGAAAGGTTGAAATGTCATAGGAAAGGACTGAGATGGTAGGCATGAGGGAGCAGGAATCTGAGAGAGCAGATATGTTGAGTCAGACCTCCTTAGATGCACAGACAGAGTTAATGTAACCTTAAGTCCATGCAGAGTCTACAAGGCTACTACTATTTTTTCACCTCCATGCTAGAGGCCTCCAGTTTGACTTCTGAAGTTGTGGTCATAGCCATGTGAGCCTTGGATACCCAGAACAATGATTTTAGACACTTCTTAGCCTTGTGGCCAGCTTGACCACAGAACATGCACAGATTATTATCAAAGTGATGCTTTCACTCAACTGCTGTGAGCTTGTCATCCTTACCTAGCTTGGATGACAAGTTAGGTTTGGGGGCCATAGAGGTTCTAGAGTTAGAGTTACTGCTGAAGTTAAAGACCTTAGAGTCCTTTGCAGAACTCCTAGGCTTGGAGTACAAGATGGAAGCAGATGAAGACAGGACTGCAGAGGTAGTGGCCTTGGAATTACCATTTCTAAAGTTAGACCCAGAAACCTTGTTGGACCTAGAAATCTCTTTCCTATGTTCCCAATGGTGATGGTCAATCTGCTGTACTAAAGTGTGGAGGTTGTGGAGGTTGCCTGGTTTGCCAAGCCAAAACAACTCATCCTTAATGCAATCAGAAAGTTCAATGTAAAAACTGTGGCAGAGCACTCCAGGACCCCATTCCTGAACTTGGCTTGCCAGGTGGTTCCACTGGACTACATAGTTGAAGATATGTTGGAAATCCTTCATGTGGAGTTGCTCAAGCTGAGCCTCTATATTACCAATGGGATCATGCAGATCAAAGTTAGACTGGAGTTCATATAGGAACACTTCCCAGCTGGTCATCCAGAGTGGATAGAGCTCTGGAGGTTTGCTGCTGAGAAGGTCTGGCTTGAAATATTCAAGGGCAACTCCCTTGAGATAGGACTGTGCAAAAGTGACTTTGGCATGATTATGGCAGAAAAACTTAGGATTGGCTTGGAAATTCAACTCACACTGGACAATGAAGGGACAGAGTTTCTGGGAATCCAGTCCATCAAACAGGTCTGGCTCCTAGACTTTGGTTTTAGGAGTGTTAGAGGGCTTACAGTGGCTCAAAAAAGTGTTCCAATATTGGTACATTTTGAAGAGATTGGTAAATTGCCAGTGATAGAGACCAAACAAGGCCAAACACCTGCATAAGCGAAGGTAGTACTTACTCTAGGCTTCCTAACCCAACTTGGATCATATGATTTGGTTGTCATGCCATTGAGCTATGCCAATTTTAAAATGACATGTCATTGGGACATTTATTTGAGCATAATCTCAATTCTATACTTTTAGTATTTAGTGTGTTCTCCCTTGGCCTTAATCACTGCCTCTAGTCTTCTAGGCATGCTTTCTATCAATCTTTGACACTCCTCAGCCTCAATCTTGCCCCACTCCACTACAATCCTCTCCCAAAGTTCTCATACTCCTCTAGCTGATCTTGAATATCTGTTGAGCTTTTGTTTCAAATTTGCCAGACATGTTCAATAGAACTAAGGTCTGGAGATTGTGGTGGCCAATCCAGGAGCTTGATTCCTTGAGATTTAAGCCATTCCTGAGCTCTTTTGGAGGAGTGCTTGGGGTTATTATCTTGTTGAAAGATAATGGCTTTCTCAGAAATACCACAATTTTCCATGCTAGGAAGCAGATTATTCTCCAGAATGGAGACATACTGTTCAGCATTCATCTTTCCCTCCATCTCTGCCAAGATCCCAACACCATTCCAGCCCATACATCCCCAAACCATTAAGGAACCTCCTCCAAACTTCACTGTTCTCTGAACCTCATTATCCTATAGAGGCTTATTTGCCATTTTCCATACATACTTCCTTCCATCTGATCCAATCCTATTAAGCTTGGTTTCATCTGACCAAATGACTCTAGTCCAGTCCTCTATAGTCCAGTTTTGGTATTTGAGAGCAAAGGCTAGCCTCTGTTTTTTATGTTTGATAGATAAGAATGATTTCTTCTTCTTGACCATAGCCTTCAAAGAAGCAGACTTGAGAACATTCCAAACAGTTTGGGATGAGATAGAAGAGAAGAGGGCAGAATTGATGAGCTGGGTGGCTTGAACAGCATTTTCAGCCTTCCTGGTGGTAATACTAGAGATAATTCTCCTCTTGTCAATAGGGAAAAGCTTGGAAGGATGTCCTAGCTTGATGTTTTCCTTCTCTGAAAGGTATTCTTTAATGACTCTAGCCACAGTAGACTTTTCCAGACCAGTTTGAGAGGAGATTTGACTAATAGAGAGACCAGATTCAGATAGAAAGAGGATATTGGCTTTAAGAGAAGTTGTCATATGCCATTCCTACTCTGGAGCTCTGCATCCAACTCCTCAACAACTCTGGAGTGATCTCCTCCATTTGTGTATGTAGGATCTCTGAACCCACGTGACTTTTCCTTTTATGTTCATCTTTGTTCTCTGATTGGCTGTGCCTGTCCATTTTGTTGGATCTTTGTTCTTAGATGTGCAGTCCGGCATATCGCATCTCCAGTGCACAGCTTTGGGTTTCTCATTCCTGTCTTACTTATCATCCTGTTCTGTAGTTACTCCATTAGTAATGTGATACAACTCCAGTAGTATAAATATCGTAGTTACTTCACTGTACACTCCTCAGTCTGAATATCAATTTGGATAACTCCGGTTGTCTCCTCCCTTCCCTCACATCCCTCCTCCAAAGAGTTAAACCTATGCAAGGTGCAACACATAAGTCCTGCGCTGAGACTCACCCCTCTGCTCTGCTACTCCACTCCTACTCCTGTGCCCACAGACTTCCTTCTGGAGGACCGGAGTGACTGATCTTAACAGAAGTAGAAATAGCTTTCATGATGATATTGATTATCTGAGTGGGTTGTGTATTATTTATACATCTCAGAATTATGTCATTTACATCACCAATCAGGGTCAAGGCATAGCATCCATCAGAAGCTGTC
>JBBPUB010000497.1:0-10336 GCA_038094415.1 Xerocomus alliaceus
GGCAGCCCTTCCTGCTGACTTCTCTAAAGAACAAGATGACACTACTCATTGAATCAAGGCCATGAAGGCCTACTTCTCCATTAACTCTATCATCTTACAACAACAAGACCCAGAACTACCAATGTTTACTCTTTCAAATGTATGATTTGCCCCTTATGCTAGACACTGATTATTGTTGATTTCTACCCTCATGTCTCAAGGATATATATGTGAGATCAATAAAGATAGATCCTCCATTTGAAACAAACAGGGTTGTTTAGTGATGCAGACATTTGCCTTGTCTCCAGTGAATAACTTGCACTGAATTTGGTCCACAATGATCATTCCATCTGCAACTTCTGCCATAAGATCCCTATCATATGTGACTTCACTTTGTTAGCTTTGGCATAATTGTTTTGGACATCCTTCTCACAATGCTCTTCATCATGCCTTGACTCAAACAAAAGGCATTCCTCCTCTTCTGAAGGACACTCTTGCTACTTGCTCTGGTTATTTACAGGGAAAGCAACATCAACAATTCTTTCTTGACTCTTTAAAGCATGCTACTCACCTGCTTGGTCTGGTTCATACTGACCTTGTTAGACCTTTACCAGTTGAGTCTCACTCTTATACACAATACATCCTTACTTTCATCAACAATCACTCTGGGTATGCTTTGCTAGTGTATGTTTATGAAAAGTCTACCATCTCTTAGCATTTCTGCAATATGATTTCTTAGGCAGAGTCTGCTACTGGCCTTACTCTCTCTTTCATACATTCAGATCATGGGGGGGGAATTTATTGGGTTTTCTTTGCATGGTTTCTTTGCTAAACATGGCATCATGCATTAGACTTCTGTTCCTCATACTTCATAGCAGAATGGCCATGCAGAGCAATTCAAGAAAGCTGAAGCAATTTGGCACCATGCTTGTCTTTCAAAATCCTTTTGGCAAGATGCTGCTGAAACCACTGTACATCTCTACAACAGACAATCCATGAGATGCCATAAATGAAAGACACCAATTGAAGTGTTTAAAGGTGATAAACCTAATGTATTCTATTTCAGAGTCTTTGGATGTTGTGCTTTTGTTTTCATTTCCTCAGATCAGTAACAAGACAAGCTCTCTTCTAAGTCAGAAGAGATGATCTTTATTGGATGTGAACCAAATACTAAAGGATATCACTTTTGGTCATTTAAGAAGAGAAGAGTTGTGGTTTCCTCTACAGCTGTATTTAATGAAGTATTTCTGTATTGTCTCAAAAATCAAGAAAACAGACCAGTTTCTATTCCACCTGAAGCTGAAGAAACTTAGGAAAACTTGGATGCAAAGAACAACCCTACTAGTAGGTTTTCTCAGAGAAATTCAGAACCCTCTAGAGAATATCTTATATCTGTACCCATACCTAGGACAGATCCTCAATACTACAATCCACCAAACTCACTTCATAATTCCATTCCTTGAAATCCTTCATCAGATCCTTCTACATCACTGCCTTTCAGCTATCCTCATCTAGAACAGGAATCTTTTTTATCTATAAGACAACCACAGAAAAGGATTCAATTGGACTCTGAACATCACAGCTTCTTATTAGATTGTTATCAGCACAAGAAATATCTTTCCTCTAAAGAAATTCAAAAAGGACAACAACTCTTGTCTGACCCTTTTGAAGAACAAACTCCCACCAGACCACATGTCTGGTTACCTTCTCAACAATCTCCCTCTGAATCCTTACTGGAATTCAGGTCTCTTCCATATCAGCATCAATCTTCAATGTATGATAGAGCTAATGTTAGACCTTCAGTTGCTCAAAAACATTCCAATAGAATACCTGTGTCTTAGATTGTTCCAAACAACACTTATGACAATAGGAGAGCTATTGATATAGAACATGACATTAATCAAGGATTGGATAGATGTATAGCAACAAGTGAGTATGCACCCACTTATTTTATACAGTGACAGGATCTCTATCTAAGCAATACAGTGATGTTCTCAAAATGACTAAAAAAAAACAGAAACCCTGGTATACTACTATAGAGAAAGAGATAAAATCTATGAAGGAATGACACATCTGGGATCTAGTGGATCTATTTAAAGGACATCAACCCATCAAAGGAAGATAGGTATTTGCTTAGAAAAGTGATGGTCACAAAAAGGCTCACTTTGTAGCCAAAGGCTTCACTCAAGTTTTCAGAATAGACTATAAAAAAACCTTCTCTCCAGTCATAAGTGTTAAGATCAGTCACTCCAGTCCTCTGAAAGAAAGTCTGAGGGAATGGAAGTAGGAGTGGAGTAGCAGAGTGGAGGAATAAGTCTCAGTGCAGGACTTATGTGTCACACCTTGCATAGATTCAACTCTTTCAGAAAAGATATTAAGATCAGTCACTCTGGTTCTCCAGAAGGAAGTCTGAGGGAGCAGGGAGTAGAAGCAGAGTAGTGGAGCAGAGGGGTGAGTCTCAGCACAGGACTTATATGTTGTACCTTGCATAGGTTTGACTTTTTGAAAAAGGGATGTAAGGGTAAGGAGGGAGACAACTGGAGTTATCCAAATTGATATTCAGACTGAGAAATGTACACTGAAGTAACTACAATATTTATACTACTGGAGTTGTATTACATTACTAACAGAGTAACTGTGGAACAGGATGATAAGTAAGATGGGAAGGGGAAACCTGGAGCTATGCACCAGAGATGCAATATGCTGGACTGTGCATCTAAGAATGAAGATTTAATAAAATGGACAGGCACAGCCAATCAGAGAACAAAAATAAACATAAAAGGAAATGTCATGTGGGTCTGAAGGTCCTATGCACATGAATGGAGGAGATTACTTTAGAGTTGTTGAGGAGTTGGATATGGAGTTCTGGAGTAGGAATGGCATATGATAGTATCCTTCTCTTAGGCCTGAGCCCTCAAAGGCCTTAAGCACACACAAGGTGGAGTAGCAGAGTCTAAAAGGTGAACAGATATGCATAAAGGCCAGAGTGTGAATTCCTTTTGTTGTCAAACTATCACCATCTTCTGCCATAATGTCTGATATCTCAAAGATTATGGAGTGGGACAATGCCCAGCTCATCAAGCACAATAACAATGCTGAGGAGCTTGCAGACACGAAGTATGTGGAGCATAAACAAAGGGCAAAGGCAAAGAAGGTGGAGGAAGAAGTGAAAAGAGTGAAGGAAGAGATGAAGCGAAAGGCCAAGGAAGAGGAGAAGAGGATGGCAGAGGAAGCAGCAGAGATTGCTTGGAAGGAGGCAGAAGAGCGCCAAGCTAAGGAGGACATGGCAAAGCAACAAGTAAGTCTTCTTCATGTCTAAAATGGTTTGGAGTTGATCATCAATAGGCAAAGGAGATTGCTGTGCAGCAATGTGGTGACAAGAGGAAGCATAGGGCAGTAATATGTTGGGAGTGCAAGCCATGTGAGAGATGTGCATGGAGGGGCTTGGAATGCAAGGCCAGAGCAGGCAAGGCAAGATCATGCCAGCCCTATATTAATGCATGGCAAAGATGCATGTGGTCCAACAAGGAACTGAAACTGGAGCAGAGGAAGAGGAGGGCAGATGATAATGCAGAGGAGCTAAAGAAGAAGAAGAAGAGAACTACCCATATGGAGATGGAGGGTGAACCAGGACCAAGCTGAAATAGAGAAGCAGAGGGGGACTATGCTGGTGCCCTTTGTAGAATTGTAAAGGCAATCACTAGAGTCCAGCACATCCTAGAGAAGATGAACAATCAGCTGAGCATCCATAATTACTGGATGCACAGTCTGGTCGACATCCTAACACAACAGGCTTTCAGAGGTGCAGATGAGGTGGACTCAAAGCCAGAGGAGGGTGAGGCAGAGGAGATGATAGCAGAGTTGGAGGAATTGAGCAAGGCTGGCTCATTAGCAGTGGACCATGAATTGGAGTAGTGTACACTATACAGAGTGCACATAATAAAGTCAATTCTGCAAAAATGAAGGACAGAGAAGCAAAACACAGACAGAATGGAGCTACTGTAGAAGTGGTGCAGAGTTGTGCAGAGTGCACATAGAGTGCAGATATGTACAGAAAACACAAGTGTAGAGAAGTGAAGACTGGAATGATGCAGGCAGACTTCTATCCCCCTCTTAAGCTAAAGTGGCAGAGAGAACATGGAGGCCAGGGGAAGGTGAGTAGATGGAGGTGTCAAAAGGTGGATGTCCAGAGAAACAAAGTTGCAGTGGACAGGATAGAGTGAGCCTGGGGGGTTGGCATTTCAAACATCAGTACCTAGAAGAAGTTGCTTCCCAAACCTGAGTCATCAATGGATGAAAAAGTGGGAGGGCTGAGTAGTATCTGATGGTGCATGAGTCTGAAATCCAATGAGGTATGTGGAATACACATCAGAATGCTACATTTAAATATGGAATGCATCAGGTCAACACAGCAGAATATTGAAGGTGTGGAGTTGGGATATAACAGGACCAAGGAGACACAAAGGCCAGAAAGGAAAGACAAAAATAAACAAATGGAGAAAAAGACAAGTAAATACAGATAGAAAACAAAATTGAAGTAACAGGGAGAATAAAATTTAAACAGAGTATATCAGATACTAGATAGTACAGGGATAAAGATAGGAAGGACAGAGGTTCAAAGAGGAGCAGAGGTCAATCATCTGATGAGGAAGATAAGTTAGAGGAACTCAAGGATATGGAGGAAGGAACAGATGCATACATCATGGTGGCATGAAAGTTGGAGCAGGAACAAGAAGTCACGGAGTGTTCTGCAGAGCTGTAGAACATACAGAGTGCAAGGTTGATGTGGTGACATCATTCTTCTGGATGAAGGTGACCATCAGAGCCCAAGAGCAGAGTTGGAGAGTTGGATGAATTGGAGAATGGGAGGTCATGAGTCACAGGTAATGCTTTAGTGGAAATGTCTAAGGACAAGAGAGGATCTGTGGAAGGCTCATCTGAAGTTGTGGAGACAGATGGTGTGATGATCCTTGCCATCTCATATATGGTCTCTGGTAGACTTTTCGTCATAACAATCTCAGTGTATACTTTTTGCTTGATCTTATCTTATTGTTTCATGACTAATCTGATTGTGCTTATCTTCTGCTCTTCTTTCCAATCAGATCTATCTCCATTTGGCTATTCTTTGCCACAGTCATTACCATGTTTTTCTAGACTTCTAATGCACATAGCCAACACCCTTTTAATCACCGGATGATTCTTTTCATTTCCATGCTGTGCATGGCTATGGTACAGCCTCAGTTCATTACCACTACTGTGGCTTCTCTTCCATTTGATCTGCCACTCACAGTATCAAACATGTTAATCATTTCTGTTCCCCTCAGCCCTAGAGGCTATGGGACACCTTTATCACTATTGGATAGCTACAACATGGACTCTTACCTTAACTGCATCCCTACTGCATAGACATAGCATTCTACCTATTTAGGAATTAGAGATAGACAAACATGTACAAATAGTATAGTAGTATATAAACCCCAAGAACAACACTGGGTAGATCCCCAGTCTAGTCTCTTGGTTTTCTCCAGAACTTGACTACTAAGATCTCCCACCACCACTCTTTCCTCAACAGAACAAGTTAGTACCTTTACTTCTCTTTTAGCTAATAGTTGTAGTAGAGCTGGTTCAAGTTCCCTCTTGGGTTCTGCCATTTCAGATGGAGTTGATGAAGACAAGTTGGAGGAGGGAGAAGGATTACCAGTTTGTTCTTTCTGACATTCCCAATACTGGCAGTCAATCTTCTAAGTCATAAAATAGAGTTCATAGATAGTGGAGGACTTCTCAAGACGAGAAAGTTCATCTTTAATGTGATCAGGAAGTCCTAAGTAGAAGCTTTGGTAGAGTGCACTAGAGCCCTATCCTCAGACCTGAGAAGTGGAGCAATTCCACTCAACTATGTATCAGGAGATCCTTTTGGAGTCAGACATGTAGAGTGATGTGAGGGCTGCCTCAACATCAGCAACTGGGTCATGAGGGCTGAAATTCAACTGAAGTTCATGAAGGAATGAATACCAATCATCCATCCATAATGGACGATCCTGTGAAGTGTCAACTCCAAGGAGGTCTGGCTCAAAATACTCTAATATGGTGCTGGAGAGGTAAGACTGTGCAAATGTGATCTTGGCTCAATCAGTGTGAAATGAGCACAGGCAAGCTTGGAAGTTAAGTTCACATTGTGCAACAAAGGAGTGGAGTTTCAATGGATGGAGGCCATTAAAACAATCCGGCAAACAGATTTTAGGAGTGGTTGAAGCAGAGTTGAACAGGAGTTCAGAGTTCATGGCTTTGATGGCATCAGTCAATTGTGTGAAAGGTTTGAAGGCAAGCAGAGTGCTGTTCCTAGGAGTGGAGCAAGCACTGGAATGAGCAGGGTGCGACAGGGGGGACTGAGTACATCTATCTTCAGATGGTGGAGTGCCCATAGATGATCTAGGAGCTATGGAGATGCAGCTCCCATGGTGCACAAGATGCACAGAGGTGGAGGACTGAGAGCAAGCAGAGATGCTGAGGAGGTTGCCTGAAATGAAGCAATAACTATCAAATGCAGACTGAAGGGCTTCACATTGGGATGGGTAGTACTAGCAACTGCTCATGCTTGATGGTGATGGAGAACCTACACAATTGGAAGTCTGAATATACTATTAAAATTGATCACTCTGGTCCTCTGAAAGGAAGTCCGAGGAAGCAGGGAGTAGGAGTGGAGTAGCAAAGCAAAGGAGTGAGTCTCAGTGCAGGACTTATGTGTCACACCTTGCATAGGTTCAACTTTTTAAAGAAGGGATGTAAGGGTAAGGAGGGAGATAACCAGAGTTATTCAAATCAATATTCAGATTGAGGAATGTACAACAAAGTAACTACAATATTTATACTACTGGAGTTATATCACATTACTAACAGAGTAACTGCAGAACGGGATGATAAGTAAGACAGAGAGGGGAAACCCAGAGCTGTGCACCAGAGATATGATATGCCAGACTACACATCTAAAAATGAAGATCCAACAAAATGGACAGGCACAGCCAATCAGAGAACAAAAATGAACATAAAAGGAAATGTTATATGGGTCCAGAGGTCCTACACATGCAAACAGAGGAAATCACTTCAGAGTTGTCGAGGAGTTGGATGCAGAGTTCCAGAGTAGAAATGGCATATGACAGTAAGGTTTGAAACTATTCACCTTATACTCTCCCTAGCTGTCATCCATGATTGGGATATTGAGGCACTAGATGTCAAAACAGTGTTCCTATTTGGAGAACTGAATAAAAAGATATATCTTACACAACTAGAAGGCTTCATAGTTAAGATACAGGAAACCAAGGTCTGTCAATTATGAAAATCAATTTATGGGCTTAAACAAGCTGCCCTTCAATGGAACAAGCAGCTTTACAAGTTACTCCTAGACATGAGCTTTCAATGCCTTTACTCAGATTCAAAAACTTACATCAAGATTATAGGATCAGTAGTTTTGATTATACTCATTTATGTTGATGATGCTTTTTTTATTGGTAGTGATAGAAAACTCCTTTATGCTCACAAGCAGCAGTTTATAAAGAAATGGAAATCTAGAGACTTAAGAAAAGCTAAGGAATATCTAGGAATGCAAATCACTCAAAATTGCAGGAAACAAACCATCACCTTAGACCAATGTGTCTATGCTGAAAAGGTGATAGGGAGGTTTTCTTTGCAGAACTGCAAGACTATTTTTACCCCTCTTCCTACCAGCTATAATCCCAAACCAAATGTGAATCAAGCAAATAATTCACTTCATTCTTGATATCAATCTGTTATCAGATCTCTTTTATATATTATGCTTGGAACTCATCCAGACATTGCATATGCTGTAATCAAAATGTCTCAATTTTCTGCAAATTCCACTGAAGATCACTTGTAGAGAGTGTGATGATCCTTGCCGTCTTGTATACAGTCTCTGATAGACTCTTCATCGCAATGGACTTAGCATATATTTTGCTTGATCTTATCTTATCATTTCTTGACTAATCTGATCATGCTTATCTTCTGCTCTTCTTCTCAATCAGATCTATCCCCATTTGGCTATTCTTTGCCATGATTATTACCAGGCCCTTCTAGACTTCTACCACGTGTAGATAATGCCCTTTTAATCACCGAGTGATTCTTTTCATTTCCATGCTGTGCATGGCTATGGTACAGCCCAGTTCATTACCGCTGCTGCAGCTTCTCTTCCATTTGATCTGCCACCCACAGTATCAAACATGTTAGTCATTTCTGCTCCCCTCAGCCCTAGAGGCTGTGGTTATGCCTTTATCACTATTGGATAGCTACAACATGGACTCTTATCTTAGCCACATTCCTACTGTGTAGGCATAGCATTCTATCTAAACAGGTATTAGGGTTAGCAATACATGTACAAATAGTATAGTAATATATAAACCCCAAGGACGATGCTGGGTAGATCCCCAGTCTAGTCTCTTGGTCTTCTCCAGAACTCGACTACTAAGCCCACTTCGCCACCTCAAACTCTTTCCTCAACAGAACGAGTTAGTAGTTCCTATATTCTTTTAGCTGATAGTTGTAGTAGAGCCAGTTCAAGTTCCCATGAGGGTTCTGCCGTTTCACGATCACAGGAGATCTGAGAGAAGAGAATGGCTGCAAAGAGAGTACATCACCAGCCACCAACTTGAAGGACGAGGAGATAATCATCCCCCTTATTCTATCCGCCCCTATGAAGTTTGAGAGAGAGTCAGAGTCCCCCGACCTCCTCCATCCACCTACCCCTGACCTGAATGATTGCAGCCTGGGGCTGAGTGTTATAGACAACACAGATCAGTTACCACTGCAGAGGCTGCCCTCAGAAGAAGAGAGGGCATTTTATGCTATAGCTTCGATGGTACAGGCAAATTTCTATAGCCATACCTTCAATATCCCAAAATGCTGCCTATCAGAAGGGTGGTCAGAATACGAGTTCAAAGAAGCACCTGCAGCACCGCCACCACCTAAGAAAAGGCAATGCTGGCAATACCAGCAGGAGATAAAAAGAGGCATAGAAAGAGGAAGCAGGATTAGTTTATGAAATATCCCTGCACAATCATACAAGTACTAAATGCAATTGATCGTCACTCTTCTTTCATTTAGTTTGATCTTTTACCTCATTACAATCTACTTCCTTAGGTGGATTGCCAAGTACACAACAGATTCTCAAGTCCCAATCCTCTTCATAGGAAACAGAAGTAGGACTTTTCGCACGCCTTACTCCGCTTTCATAGGAGTAGTACCCACAACAAATGCAACTTCAGATGGTTGGAGTTTTGGAGAAGGACTTCAACAATGTCCCAACTGCTAACACTATTAAATGATCTCAATGTTTGAGCTCATCCTCGCCACATTCGTTGGAATCTTCCTGGTTTGCACCCTAGTAATTTGCTGGATCATTAAACAAGTTGTTGAACGCAACGCACCCTTACTTGCAGTAGTACACATATACAAAACTGAAGAAAACCCTTTCAGAATAAGCTTCAGAATAGTAAGCCCGACTAAAGCCTCCGGAGACAATTGGAGATACTGTGGAGGTTGGTTTAACGAGAACGACTGGCATGTTCCTGAATTGGTGAGATCAGATCAAGAAGACGATAACGCCACTATTGCTGCCTTTGATTAATTAAACTATGGCATTACCAGAACACCTAGCAAATGCACTTGATGTGCTTGCCAGTTCATCAAAGAATGATCTCTCCCAACTGGGAATTCATCTCAAGGATTATCTCGACATGCATAGCTGGGCTATGGAACAGATATTACAAGAAAACAAGAAATTGTGAGAAGACATGGAAGAAATGGAAGAACAAGTCAAAGCCGATCCATCTTCCCATAGTAGTGCTAGAATCACCAAAATCATAGCAGATCCAGGAGAGTATGATGGAACCAGAGGAAGAAAGTTTGAAGAATGGTGGACGAAAGCACAAGTATGAAGACAGGAAAATATTGGCATACTCTGCGGAGAAGCCAGAGTTAAGGCCATATTATCTTGAATGACTAAAGGCGATGCTAGAGTGTTCGCACGAGCCCATCTGAATAAAATCTTGAAAGGAGATGCAACAGATTGGCCTGAATTCAAGAAGCTCATAGAGCTTCATTTCCGCTTAACCAATGAGAAAGAATGGGCCTGAAGACAAATAGAAAATCTAAAACAAACAGACAAGATGATGGTAGCCCAATATCTCATCAGACTAGAAAATTACCTCGCTACAGCTGAATATGACAGAGATCGTATCTTACAGATCATGGAATGAAACATGAATCAAGATATGGTCAAATATCTTTTCTTATGAGATGGTTGGTACAAAGAATGCGCCACCTTCATGGCAAAAGTAAAGGAATACGG
>JBBPUB010000498.1:0-13503 GCA_038094415.1 Xerocomus alliaceus
AAGATAAGAAGAAAGCTGTGATTAGTGGCAATGATGTCCAAGTCAAGGGTGTATGTGGTCAGTCCCAGGGAGTTTTCTGAGTCCATGAATGTGGTAGTGGAGGACAAGGATGTAGTGAAAGATGAAGAAGGGGGTGGAGGAGAGGCAATCCTATCAACTAAGGTTGGAGTAGGAGTTATGAGAGAAGAGGGGGTAGTGGTAGGTAAAGAAGGAGAAATAATGGTATTTGGTATAGAAGCAAGGAATTCCAGATAGTGGACACATTTCTGCAGCATTAAAGAGAGATAAACATAACAAAAGGTAGGAAAAATGAAATTAGGGGCAAGCATGGTAATGTAAGTGTCAAAACCAAAGAGACAAAGAATAGACAAAATTTGTTCTGAAAGTTTGTTAATAGTTAGATGTAATGGAATACTGAACATAGGGGAAAGGTCTGAAGGAGCACATTGGTTATGGTAGTATTGGACACAAGCCGTTTCATGGAACAGGCATATCAACTCCTGGGTGACTTCATCATTCTAGTAGAGAGGAAGACCCTTGACAGTGTGGAGGAGCTGGGGGTCTGTGAGGATGGCACTGTATAGAATGAACATGGCTGAGGTGGGCAAGAAGAAGGGCTGCACACATGAGGATCTGAGATGCACATATCCAGAGAGTGATGATGAGATGGATGAGGTGGGTGAAAGCATTTTCTAGTATAATATGGAAGGTGGGATCAATGGGCATTTACTAATGAGAGGGGAGAGTGGTGGCCCAATAAATGGTGATAGCAATGGTGGTGAGAAGGATAAGGCACAGGAGAATGATGGAGATAATGAGCTGATAGTCAATGCAGTCCATAATGGGTCTTGGTTATCACAGTTGATTGTGGTGTTTATAATCTGTTAGAATGGAGGTGGTGTGATGGAGATTATTTTCAGATTCCCAGATGTTTTCTAAAGGGGTGTAACCCTTCCATTTAATGAAGTAGTGATAACAACCAGGGGTCCCTTTATGGGCTAAAATGGCCTTGACTTCATACTCTTCTTTGTTATTTATAATCTCCAGTGAGGGTTTCAGGAATGATGGATCACAAGCTTTTGTTTGTTTAAAGGAGAAAAGAAGGAAAGTGTGGAACATATCATGAATTTTCCAGAACTTGGGAAGCTTAAGGTAATAGACTAATGAAGAGAGGACTTGGGTGATTTTAAATGGTCCTACTTGCTTAGGCACTAATTTTCTAGAAGGGAAGGGAATGTGGAGGTGGATGGCTTCCAACCATACCTTATCTCTGACTTTTCAGGGAAAGAATTTGTGTGTTTGGTGCCTGATCATTGCCAGTCTGGCCAAGTCATGAGTAGCAGATGCTTTATTTCTAGCCTTGATCAGGACATCCATCCTGGAGGAGAGTGCTGGGATAAAGGTTTTGGTAAGGGTAGGGAATGCTTTTGGTTTATAGTCCATCATTAGACTGAATGGGGACTTCTAAGTGGAAGAGTGTGGGCAAGAATTGTGCTGGAACTCAGCAGTGGTGAGAAACTTAACCCATTCATGGAGGTTATTTCCACAAAAGATTCTCAGATATGTTTTCAGTTCCTGGTTGGTTCTTTCCATTTGACTATCTGTCTGTGGATGATATGCAGTGGATAGTTTGACACCATAGTGAAGTAGTCTGGCTAACTCTCAAGCCAATGCAGAGGCAAACTGAGGTCCCCTATCTGAGATGATTGAGTCTTGTAGTTCAAACCATTTGAACACATGGTCATGAAAGAGACATGCCACCTCTAACATGTCAATGGTTTTGTGACAAGGAATGAGAATTACCCCCTTCATAAGTCCATGGTCAACCATAACCATAACAGAGTCAAAACCTTCCAAGAGGGGCAAGTTGGTGATCAAGTTGACAGATAGTTGTTTAAATGGAAGGGTGATGGTGGAGGAAATAGGTGTTAACAGTGGAGTGGTGGGGTGGGTGTTGGCTTTGGAAGTTTGGCAAGTGGTGCAACCATTGATGAAGTTTTTAATGAAGGTGGCAAGTCCTAGCCATCAAAAATCTCTCTCCAGAAGAGCTTTTGTGTGAAATTGGCCAGCATGTCCAGTGGTTGATGAGAAATGGAAGGTGTGAAGTAAGGACGATTAGTGTTCTGGAGGAATGTACAACCTATTTCTGTAAAAGAAATGGCTGTTATTGAACTTCCAGTCTGATATAGCAGATCTGGGAAATAGTAGGGAGCCTAGCTATAAGGCCTTAAGTGCATGGAGAATCAAGGGGTTAGAAGTGGAGGAAATCTGGATTTTGTGAAGAAGTGCCATATCAAAAGCTTGGACAATGGTGGGTTCTGAGATTATGGAGGAGTCCATGTTGTCTGTGGAGGTGTTGAGGAAGGATTGTCAGGATAGGGCATCAGCAGGGCCCATCTTGGTGCCAGGAGTTACCTGCCATATGAGGTTATAGTTCTGTAAAAAGAGGGACCAACAAGCCTGCCATCTGGAAAGTTTCCTAGGATCTTAGATGTAGGATAGGTTTTTGTGGTCTGTGATGATAGTGACTGGATGTGTGAAGCCAGAGAGATACTGCCTCCACTCCTCCAGGGCTAAGATGATGGCAAGTAGTTTTTTGTCATAGATATTATAGTTTCACTTAGTGAAGGACAAGGTTTTGAAAAAGTAGGCACAGGGGTAAGCATCACCATTTGCATTGTTCTGAAGTAGTACCACCCCTGCTGCCAGGAGAGAAGCATCTGTTATAATAAAGAAGGGTTTGCTTGTGTTGGGGAGTACGAGGACTGGAGCAGGTATGAATGCATCTTTGAGGGTTTTAAACATAGTCTGTTGTGAAGGGGTCCATTTTCATGGCTCATCCTTTTGGATTAGAAGGGTAAGTGGGGATATAATGTTCAAAAAGTTGAGAATAAACTTCTAATAGAAGTTGGCAAACCCTAGGAAACTGTGGATTCCTTTAACTGTCATGGGAGGTTGCCATTCTGTTACATGAGTAGCCTAAGTCTGCTACTGGAATAAAGGGTACAAGGGTGGGCTGGATACTTTGGAGACTTGAAGTGGCTGAGGGCTAAGGGATATGGTGCAGAGACTGCAGTGGACTCTAGGTTATATTTAATTGCATAGATCAAGAATAAAAACTACTGTACAGGGCACAGAGTATAAGTACTATAATAGAATCATATGGAATATGATGGAAGGCAGGGATACTCAGCCATTGTAAGAGAAGCAACTGCAGAGAGATAAGCATCCTGAGATAGTGGTAACTAAGATCAAGAAGATAAAGAGAGAAGTGCTGTGGAACAAGCAGACACTACCAAGAGGAATGGACTTTCACTGTAAGAGATGAAGTATGGTGGAGTAAACTGTGGAATGGTGATGAGAAGAAGAAAAACTGAAAGATATAATAGATTGTAACAATACCCCCTTTGTACATGGAAACCCCTGATTCCAGTATTCTACCCATGAGAGGGTCCTCCAAAGATCGCCTCCACCTGGTGAATGGTGTAATGTTCAAATGGACAATCATCTCGGATGTGTCCAGTCTTGTCACAAGTTGCACATACTTGCCTAGAGCAGAAGTGAGGTCCATGCCCCCAATTCTGGCAAAAGGAGCACTGGGTTCATAAGCAAGAATGAGCATTATGTCCAGGGGCCAAGGTCTGGCAGACTGGGCAATGATAGAGGGAGCAGTTTGCCCAATAGTGACCACTACCTCTGCACTGAAAGCAAGTGGTGGTGTCAGAGGCAGGCTGTTGACACATTGGTGATGCTAAGACTCATGAGGGGGATGAAAGAACCCATTGACCATTGGGCAGAGTAAGAAGAAAACTGTGATTGGCAGCAACGATATTAAGATCCAGAGTATAGGTGGTTAATTTGAGGGAGTCTTTGAAGTCCATGAACATAGTGGCACTAGTCACTGAGGTGGTGGAAGATGAGAGTGGAGAAGGAGGGGATGTGATCCTATCAATGAGAGTAGGGGTAGATACAGTGGGGGATAAAGGGGTAGTGATAGGTAAAGAAGGGGAAACGATGGTATTTGGTAATGAAGAAATTGATGTAAGGTAGTGGTCTCGTTCCTGTAGTGTGAGAGAAAGGTAAACTTGATGAAAGGTAGGAAAAATAAGTTCTGGAGCAATCATAGAAACATAAGTATCAAAGCCATATAGCTGTAGAATGGATAGAAGATGTTCAGGAAGTTTACTAATGGCTAATCATAGGGGAATGCCAAACATGGGAGGAAGGTCTAACAGAGCACAATGGTTATGATAATATTGGACTTGAGCTGTTTTGTGAAACAAGCACACCAGCTCTTGGGTGATTTTGTTATTCTGATAGAGGGGGAGAGTCTTGACGGTGTGAAGGAGCTAGGGGTCTGTGAGGATGGCACTGTATAGGATGAATGTGGCTGAGATGGGTAAGAAGAAGGGCTGCACATGTGAGGATCTGGGATGTGCATACCCAGACAGTGATGAAAAGATGGATGAGGTGGGTGAAAGCATTTTCTAGAATAGCACGAGTAGTGGGGTTGATGGGCATCTACTAATGGTGAGGGAATGTTGCTGTCCAATATATGGTGACAACAATGGTGGTAACAAGAATGAGGTAGAGAAGGAGGACAGAGACGATTAACTAATAGTCCATGCAATCCATGATGAGCCCTGGTTACTGCAGTTGATTGTGGCATTTATAATCTATCAGAATAAAGGCAGTGTGATGGAGATTACTCTTTGATTCCCAAGTATTTTCAGATGGGGCATAACCTTTTTATTTGATAAGGTAACAATAGTGACTGGGAGTTCCCTTGTGGGCTAGAATGGCCTCAACTTCATATTCTTCATCATCATCTATAATCTCCAGTGGGGGTTCCAGGAATGAAGGGCCATGAGCAGGGGTTTGTTTAAATGGGGATAGGAGGGAGGCGTGAAACATATTGTGAATTCTTCAAGACTTGGGAAGTTTGAGGTGATAGATGAGTGGTGAGAGGGTTTGGATGACTTCAAACAGTCCTACTTGTTTGGAGGCCAGTTTTCTAGATGGGAATGGGATGCAGAGATGAGTAGCTTCCAGCCATACCTGATCTCTGACCTTCCAAGGGGTAAATTTAGTTGTTTGATGTCCTTTCATTGCTAGGCATGCTGAACTATGCACAGCTAGGGCTTTGTCCCTTGCTTTGGTCAGGGTGTCCATCCTGGAGGAGAGTGCAGGAATGAAGGTCTTTGTAAGGGTGGAAAATGCTCTAGGTTCATAATCCAACATGAGACCGAATGGGGATTTCTGAGTGGAAGAGTGTGGGCAAGAGTTATGCTGGAACTCAGTAGTGGTGAGGAACTTGACCCAATCATGTGGGTTGTTTCCACAGAAGATCCTCAAATATGTCTCCAGTTCCTGGTTGGTTCTCTCAGTTTGACTGTCAGTCTGTGGGTGATAGGCAGTGGACAGTTTAATGTCATAGTGGAGTAGTCTGGCTAGTTCTCAAGCCAGAGCAAAAGCAAACTGTGGTCCCTGGTCTGAGATGATAGAGTTCTGTATTCCAAATCATTTGAATACATGGTCATGAAAAAGGTGTGCTACCTCTAATGCATTAATGGTTTTGTGGCAAGGAGTGAGAATTACCCCCTTTGTAAGCCCATGGTTGACCATGACCATAATAGAGTCAAAGCCTTCTGAGGGGGGTAAGTCGGTGATGAGATCAACAGATAGTTGCTTAAATGGGAGGGTGGTAATGGATGGGATCAGTGACAGAGATGGGACTATGGGGTGAGTATTGGTCTTGGATGTTTGGCAGGTGGGGCATCTGTTGATGAAGTTTTTGACAAAAGTGGCAAGATCTGGCCACTAAAAGTCCTGTTTCAAGAGAGCTTTGGTGCAAAATTGTCCTGCATGTTCTGTGGTCAGTGCTGAATGAAACTTATGAAGTAGGGATGACCTATGTTCTGGGGGAATGTATAACCTGTCCCTATAGAAAAGGTGGCCATTATCAAACTTCTAGTCTGATATGGCTGATCTGGGAAACAGTGGGGAGCCTAGCTGTGCTGCTTTGAGTGCTCTAAGAACTAGGGAGTTGTCAGTGAAGGAGAGCTTGATTTTGTGCAAAAGTGCCATATCAAGGGTTTGAATAATAGTGGGTTCTGGGATTATGGAGGAGTTAGTGTTGTTGGTGGATGTATTAAGAGAGGATCATTGAGATAGGGCATCCACTGGGCCCATCTTGGTTTCTGGGGTAATCTGCCAAATGAGATCATAATCTTGTAGAAAAAGAGACCAATGTGCTTGGCATCTGGAAAGTTTTTGAGGGTCACGAATATAGGATAAATTCTTATGATCAGTGATGATGGTGACTGGATGGGTGGAGCTGGAGAGGTATTGTCTCCACTCCTTTAGGGCAAGGATGACAGCAAGTAATTCCCTATCATAAATGTCATAGTTTCATTTGGCAGAGGAGAAGGTCTTGGAGAAATAGGCACAGGGGTGATTGTCTCTGTTTACATCTTTTTGTAGTAATATGGCTCCTGCTACAAGAAGAGAGGCATCTGTCATTATGGAGAATGGTTTGCTGGAGTCTAGGAACACCAGGACTGGTGCAGAGATAAATGTGTCTTTAAGGGTTTCAAATGTGCTTTGTTGCTGAGGAGTCCATTTCCAAGATTCATCCTTCCAAGTAAGGAGGGTGAGTGGGAATATGATGTTTGAAAAGTCAGGAATGAACTTTTGGTAGAAATTGGTGGACCCAAGGAAGCTGTGAATTCCTTTGACCAATGAGGGTGGTTGCCATTCTCTTATGGCATTGAGCTTGACCAGATCCATTTTGAGCTTTTCTTGTCTAATAATCATTCTGAGATACTCCATAGTGGGGGTGTTGAATGAGCATTTCAATAGTTTCAGGGACAGCTGGTATTTCCAGAGGTGATCAAAGACCTGTTTAGTATGCTGGTGATGTAACTTGAGATTGTCCTTAGTGTAAATGCCAATGTCATCCATGTAAATCTTAAGCCATCCTTCTGCCAGGAGATCTGCAAAAATATGATTCATGAATGCCTAAAACATAGGTGGGGTGTTGCAGAATCTGAAGAACATGACTGTGGGTTCATAGAGTCTGAGAGGGGTGATAAACACCACTTTCCATTGGTCTTCTTCTCGGATGCAAATGTTGTTATATCCCCATTATATGTCTAGTTTGGTAAATATGGTGGATTCTTTCATGTCATTGACAAGGTCAGATATAAGTGGCAGAGGATAGGCATTGCAGATTATATGGGAGTTAAGGTATCAATAGTTCTAACAGAGGCATAGTGCTCCATCCTTTTTGGGAATGAAAAAGAATGGAGAGGCTTGTGGGGATTTCAAGGGGAGGATATGACTAATCTTTAGGTTTTCATCAATGAAGGTTTTACATGTGTCCTTCTCCTTTGGGTTTAGCAGATATACTTTAGCAATCTTTGAAAGGAAGGAGGGTTTTAGATTAATGGTGTGATCATAGGGACAATGAGGGGGTAAAGTGTTGAACATGCTCTCTGAGAATATGTCCTTGTATTCCTTGCACCAGTTTGGGAGTAGGATGGTCTGGGAAAGGTTGTCCTGGGCAAGCTGAGTAGAGATTGTGATCTTGTTGAGACTCTTTTTGAGGCAATCCAGTGGGAGCAAAAGGGATTTTGTCCTTCAGTCAATCTGGGGGTTCCACTTTCACAGTCAAGGCATCCCAAGGATCACCTACTTCTTGCCAAGTCCCAGGATAAGCAGGTCTACATTGTCAGAGAAATCTTCATGTATAAGTTCTGCCTTGAGCTTTGCTCTAATAGTGCCATGGTGGTTTTCTATTCCATTAACATTCCAGGCTTTGATGGGTTCAGAGAGGGCATGTACCCCTAGGTTTAGGTAAGGGACCAGGGATTTGTCAATAAAGTTTCTGGTGGCTCCACTATCAATTAGTGCAATGGTTTTGATGGTTTTGGACTATACTCTGAGACAAATGGGGATTTAAATTGTTTGGTAGCTAGATAGTTCTACAAATACATGGAAGAGAGACATTAACACACCCTCTTCTTCTAAAAAGACGTTGTGGAAGGTTGCTTGTCAGAGGATTCTTTATAACAGGCTTGGAGAACTTGGAGGATCTCATCCTCATTCTTCCTCTGGGTCTGGAGTTGTTGAACAAACATCTGTAACACAAAGAGAGTAGAAGTTCAAGGGGGTGCAGGAGTTGTGATAGTAGAACTGGATGGGGTTGGTGGGGCAGTAGTGGGGGCGGCTGTGATGGTTTGGCTAGGGGAGTTACAGGAATATGAGCGACATTGGATGGCATTATGGCCAGTGCATCAGCAATGGAAGCAGTGTTCTTCTTGGATGCACTTGGCTTATTCCTGAGGGGTTAACTTGGTGAGTTGAACTGCATTGATGTCCATGGTGTTTGGGTCTCTGGGGTTTCTAGGGAGGGCAGGTTTGCCCTTTTTCAAAGCCTTAATGCAGGCTATCTAAGTATGAAAAATTTTGGCTTTGTCTAGCCAATCAGTGATGAGAACAGGGACTTTGTTCATGGAGAGGACCATGATGGTGATCCTCTGATCTATGCCTAGAGAAAAGGCATCAATGAGCATAGCATGGTCAGTGATTCCAGCTCAAGTAGCTAGATTCTGAAACTCAGTGATATACTTCTGGAAGCCATCATCTATCTCTCTGCTCAGTTTGTGGAAAGACTTCTGGACTAGTTTGAACAGTGCAAGATGAGCAGTGGCTTTGATATCAAAGAGGAGAAAGGTTCCTTTAAAGTTTTCTACAAATTTATCAAAGGTCTTTTCTATGGCAGCAGTGGCAGGGTTGGTGAGTTTATTGTACCACAACTCAGAGAAGGGAACAGCTTGGCCCTTGCTGAGCTTGTTCAGAGTGGTTATAATCTTGGTCTTGTTACTTGTATAGAGGGTAGAATTAATGAAAAAGTAGGCCTTCATGGCCTTGATCCAACAAGTGGCATTATCTTGTTTGCCAGAGAAGTCAGCAGGGAGGGCTGCCTTAAGCTCAGTGGTATGGGTGGACATAGGAGTGACTGGGAATGGAGTGCAAGTGGGGAACAGTGGGGTCAATGGATGCAAAGGTGCTAGGGGGGTGCTAAGGCCTGGGTATGGTGGGGTTCCTATAGGGGTGGTGGAGGGAAGACCAGGGAATTGCCTGGGTCTGATAGCTAGGGATGCTAGGTGTTATGTGAGTAGCCTGAGTCTACTTCTAGGAGCGAAGGGTACTAGGGTAAGCTGGATTGGAGCCTCAAGGTGTGGGGGTTCAGAGGTGTGAGGGGTCTAGGGGAACATGGTGCAAGGTTGCAGCAGACTCAAGGTTACATGTTATTGCATAGACCAAGAATGTAGACTATGATACAGGGCGCTGGTTTATAAAGGTAAACGAAAGAAGCTTATAGAATATGAAGGAAGTCAGGGATACTAAGCTGCTATGAGAGAAACAACTGTGGAGAGATAAGTGTCCCAATGTAACAGTAACCGAGTTACAAAGAAAGAAGTGCTGCGGAACATGGAGTCATCACCAGGATGAAATAATGTTCTACATACTCAAAGAAGAATGGTGGTTGATATTGCAGAATGGTGAAGCTAAGAAGGAAGATGAAATGGTGAAGAAACAAAACTGTAACAATACCCCCTTCATACACTGGAAGTCCTACTTCCAATACTCTAGCCCCAAGTGGTTCCTCCAAAGATTGCAGATGCCTAAGATACAGAGTAATGCTCAAACAGACAATCGTCTTGGACATGTTCAGGTGCATCACAAGTGGCACAAACTTGCTGAGGGCAGAAGCAAGGACCATGCCCCCATTGTAGGCAAAAGGAGCACTGGGTGTGAAGGCAGTTGCAAACATTGTGACCAGGAGCAGATTGGTTACAGGTAGGGCATTGGTACTGGGGACAGTCTGCTCAATAATGACCCCTACCTCCACATAGAAAGCAGGTGGTAGTGGCGGAGGCAGGAAGAGGTCTGGTGGCAGGTTGAAGTACATGATGAGGAGAGGATAATACCTGTTGGCCATTCAGGAGGGTGAGTAGGAACTCCTGGTTAGCGATGATAACTCCTTGATCTAGTTCGAAGGTGGTGATCCCTGTGGATCCTTCTGAGTCCAGGAAGGTGGAGGACATGGAGGGTGCGATGGGGAATGACAGAGATGGAGGAGAAGAGATCCATTCAGCTAGAGTGACATGGAGGGGAGCCGGAGATACTGGAGCAGTGGTAGGGGAAGAAGGAGAAGTAGACAAAACAGGTGGAGTCTGTGAAAATGAAGAAATGGATTCCAGGTAATGATTGCATTCCTGCAGTGAGAGAGAAAGGTATATATGTCTGAAGGTAGGGAAAATTAATGCCGGTGGAATCATAGAAACACATATCAAAACCAAAGAGACAGAGTACAGAGGGAATTCTTTCGGGGATTTTATTGATAGCTAATCATAAAGGAATTCCTGCCATGGGAGGAGTGTCAGAGGGGATACAACAGTGATGATAATATTGAACACGAGCCGCCTCATGAAACAGTCTGACTAATTCCTGAGTGACTTCATCCTCTTGATACAGGGGGAGGACCTCAACGGCATGGAGGAGTTGGGGGTCCGTGAGGATGGCGCTGTAGAGGATGAAGGTGGCAGAGGTGGGCAAGAATGTAGGCCACACTCACAAGGATCTGAGTCATGCATATCCAGACAACGACAAGAAGAAGGACAAGGAAGGAGAAAGCATGTTCAAGGGCAGTTAAAACATTGGAGTCAATGGACATCTAATGATGGTGGGGGAAGGTGGCTGCCCAATATATAGTGACTATGATGGTGGTGATAAGGATGAGGAGAAGGAGGAGGACAGAGATGATGAGCTGAATATCAAGGTAGTTCATGAGGATCCCTGGTTACTGCAGTAGATGATGGCAATTATAATCCATCAACAAGGAGGCTATATGGCGGAGATTACTCTCTGGTTCCCAGGTGTTTTCAGAAGGAGCATAGCCTTTCCATTTGATAAAGTAATGATAATGACTGGGGGTTTCCTTGTGAGCTAGAATGGCTTCAACTTTGTATTCCTCTTTGTTGTCAATGATCTCAGGTGGGGGTTCTAAGAATGGTGTGCCATGGGCAGAGGTCTGTTTAAACAGGGATAAGAGGGAGGCATGGAATATATTGTGAATTCTCCATGACTTGGGGAGTTTGAGGCGATAGACCAGAGGAGAGAGGGTTTGAGTGATCTCAAATGGGCCTACTCTCTTGGGGGCTAATTTCTTAGATGGGAATGGGATGCAGAGATGAGTGGCTTCCAGCCACACTCGATCTCCGACCTTCCAAGGGGTGAACTTAATTGTTTGATGCTGTTTCATTGCTAGGCATGCCGAGCTGTGTGCCGCTAGGGCTTCGTCCCTTGCTTTGGTCAGGGCATTCATCCTGGCAGAGAGCACTGGGATAAAAGTCTTTGTGAGAGTGGGGAATGCTCTAGGTTCATAGCCCAACATGAAACTGAATGGGGATTTCTGAGTGAATGAGTGAGGGCAAGAGTTGTGTTGGAACTCAGTGGTGGTGAGGAATTTGGCCCACTCATGGGGATTGTTTCTGCAGAAGATCCGGAGGTATGTCTCTAGTTTCTTGTTGGTCCTTTCAGTTTGACCATCCGTCTGAGGGTGATATGCCATAGATAGTTTGACATCATAATGAAGTAGTCTGGCTAGCTCTTGTGCGAGGGCTGAGGCAAACTGTGGTCCTTGATTCAAGATGATGGAGTCCTGTATCCCAAACCGCCTGAACACATGATCATGAAAAAGGTGAGCAATTCCTAGGGCATTGATGGTTTTGTGACAAGGAGTGAGAATTACCCCCTTTGTAAGCCCATGGTTGACCACGACCATGATTGAATTGAATCCATCTAAGGGGGGTAAATCTGTGATGAGATCAACGGATAATTGCTTGAATGGGAGAGTGGCTACAGATGGGATGGGTGACAGTGGTGGTATGGTGGGGTGTGTGTTGGTCTTAGACATTTGGCAAATGGGACATCCATTGACAATGTTCTTAACAAAGGTGGCAAGGCCAGGCCATCAAAAGTCTTGTTCAAGTAGGGCTTTGGTACGAAATTGTCCGGCATGTCCAGTAGTTGGTGCAGAGTGGAACATGTGGAGGAGGGAAGACCTGTGTTCTGGGGGAACATATAGCCAGTCTTTGTAAAAGAGGTGGCCATTGTTGAACTTCCAGTCCAACATGACTGGTCTATGGAATAATGGGGAGCCTAATTGTGCCACTTTGAGCACTCTGAGGACAAGGGGGTTGTGGGCAGAGGAGGATTTGATCTTGTGTAATAGCACAGTGTTAAGGGCTTGAATGATAGTGGGTTCCCAGATTATGGATGAGTTGATGTTATTAGCAGAAGTGTTGAAAGATGATCATCGGGACAGGGCATCTGCTGGCCCCATCTTGGTTCCAGGAGTAACCTGTCAAACTAACTCGAAATCCTGTAAAAATAATGACCAACGTGCTTGGCATCTGGAGAGTTTCCTGGGATCATGAATGTATGATAGATTTTTGTGATCAGTGACAATGGTGACCAGATGGGAGGAACCAGAGAGGTATTGTCTCCATTCTTCCAACACCAGGATGACAGCAAGCAGCTCTCTGTCATAGATGTCATAGTTCTGCTTGGCAGGGGAGAAGGTCCTGGAGAAGTAGGCACATGGGTGGTCATCTCTGTTTATGTCCTTTTGAAGTAAAACTGCTCCTGCTGCAAGAAGAGAGGTGTCTGTCATCACAGAGAATGGTTTACTAGGATCAGGGAGTATCAGGACTGGTGTGGAGGTGAAGGCTTCTTTGAGGGTTTCAAAGGCATTCTGCTGTTGGGGGGTCCATTTCCAGGGTTCGTCCTTTCTAGTAAGGAACGTGAGAGGAGAGACAATATTGGAAAAGTTGGGGATGAATTTTTGATAGAAGTTGGCGAATCCAAGGAAACTGCAGATTCCTTTGACTGAGGATGGGGGGTGCCACTCTTTTATGGCATTGAGTTTGACTGGGTCCATCTGGAGCTTCCCTTGTCCAATGATCATCCCAAGGTATTCCATGGTGGGGGTGTCAAACGAGCACTTGGATAACTTCAAGGATAGGTGGTGCTTCTGGAGTCATTCAAAGACCAACTTGGTCCATTGGTGATGAACTTCGAGATCATCTTTGGTGTGAATGCCTATGTTGTCCATGTAGATCTTAAGCCATCTGTCAAGTCTGGTCCCTCTGGGATGTTACTCCGGATAAGTCCGAGCTAGTGGGGCAGAGGTTCAGAGGTTAGTACAGAGGTGGACCAAAGTCCGGACGGAGATAGTAACGGGTGGACTTAGGAGTGTGAGGACTTAGCGCAGGACGTATGTGTTGCGCTCTTGCTCTAGTCCAGTCCTCGTTGAGACAGAGTTAAGGAAGAGGATAGAGGGAAGGAGACTGGAGGAAGTGGAGGAAACTTAATCGATATTCGTACTGAGGAGAGTACAGCAGAATTGTACAGAATATATATACTACTGAA